>MU388746.1:0-135338 GCA_022578815.1 Xylariaceae sp. FL0016
CCCTTCGCGCCAAAAACGGGCTTGGGTGGTTTTTATTTTTTTTTTTACATAGGTGGGGTCAAACACTTTGTAAAAAAAAAAAAAAAAAAAAAAAAAAAAAAAAAAAAAAAAAAAAAGCTCGCTTTGGAGCTGGTTCACTGAACGAACCACGTTATATACACCGAAACCCCAATAAATAACAACTCCTTGGTACAGCCATAGGCCCAACTCTTGTTTTATGATAGGCTGTTGATATCATTAAAGCCATGGAACTTGAAAACCTGCGAACCCCGTGTCGGACTGCGCACTGGCCATTGACAACACTTCACGACAAGACCATACCCTACGCTCTATGCTCTATGTTCCGAGAGAACTGAGAGACATTGGGCGGGAATGTAGTTGCGGACTTAAAGCTTAGATATCGAATGGGAGGTCTATTCTCAACATCTCATACCACGAAAGCGCCTTGGCACCTTTTTATACAGTCGTGCAGCCAAAACAGCCGCGTCTCTTGCAAATCTCAAGCGAGCCATCGCTCCTGAACCGATGGTATCTTGAGCATCACATAACACTAACGCCGTCATTCTCTTGCGCGAGCTTCCTGCTCCAGATCTCACTGATTTCTCCTCAAACCGACCAGAGTCCCTCGGAAAGAGAACGGGAAAATAGAGCTATGTACAATTATGTCGACATGTCCACGTGTGTTTGACTCTTTTGGATCGATTGCTCGGTATATCTTTTCGTATCAGCTACATTTCAATCGGACACCTGATCACATGAATTGACGGTACATCAAGAATGATTGTCCAGACAAGAGGATTCGAAGTTTCCAACAGAGTCAGCGTATAGTGGATGAACGAGGAGAAAAGTCATTATGGTTGATGGCATTAGATCCGAGCAATTTGTGAGAACCTCGGACACAAGCGATTGTCGATCGGCGACAAAGGACCCGGGAGGGTTGAGCCCAGAGATACTCCGACATTGAGCTGCTTGAAACATCAACTATCTTTTTTTGGAGGGGAGCAATTACTATGGCGAGGCCGTGTTGGTCCGAATAAAGTATGCCCTGATTGCAAGTATTAGCTCAAACGGTCCCACTTCAAATGGAATTACTGCCTGGTCTTGGAAAAGATGCGATCACGTTGCGGGTTGCGCTTACTTCGAGGCCTCGTAAGCCGACCAGCAGATCGCAGTACTTGGCATGGTTGTGACGACTCTCGGTCGTACTCCCTTGAAGAATCCACGAAAGCCTTCTTTCTGATACATTAGTTTGCACCCGGCGACAAAGCCGTTGACCGCCCGTAGCTCAGGGTCAGTAGCCGTTCCTCTGGTCTGCAACATCGTCTTGATAACGTCCATGGGTGTCGTGAGTGCGGCGGCGAAGCCGCCTGCCACCGCACCTGCGGCACAATGTGTGAAGGGATCGTACGTCTTAGCCGGGTTCATAGCAGTCGAGATAGATTCGTATGCGAGAAACTGGAGCGCGGTGAAGGGAACTGTCATGGACAGTGTGGTTGGATAAGAGACATAGAATGCCGAAAGACCTTCAGTCTTGTAGACATATCGTGCGCAGTCGGTCATGGACCGATACATGGAGCTTGAGCCTTGGATTTGCATGCGCTGCTTGATGACTACAGTTTGAAGCTCCAGGGTCAGGAACAGGTTCCACTGTCATGTGCGAGGAGGTTCTGGTGAGCAATCAACTTACCGTCAAAAGGGTTCATCAGCGCGTCACTTGCAATTGTGGCAGCAGCTCCGCTCGTAGCTGGCAGACAGACGAGGTTTTAGCTCTGAGTATGCGCAGGATGCAGCTCCGGGCGTCGTCGGTCACTTACCTGCGGCAAGGGGGTGGTGGACACCAACTCGATTCCCCCCCATTAAATGCTTAACAGCCTCGTAGGTTGCAAAATAGACAGCATGCGCAGGACCTATTCATGACACGTACGAGTTAGAAGTCCGCTGGGATGGAGGATTGAGGGCGTGATTGGAAAAACCATACCTGCTCCAACCACGACGCTGGACATGCCCCTCCACAACTTCAAGACACCCTCCCCACTAGCTATCCGCAGTGTGCTCTGAATCATGCCCCTGTAGGCGGCGTTGGCAGACGGATTTATGATCTGCATTCGAGTCTGGGTTTGGGCGGTCAGCTCGCTGTATGGATGTCGCAGGGCTTGGAGAGAATGGAGACCTTAATCGCATCAATGGGATACATCACAGTATGTTCCTTTGCAATAGTTAGCTCGCAGTGCTCCGTGATACATTGAGTCGGACCGTTGAGTAGGAAACGTACAGCAATACCAGCGAAGGCGCCAGCAGCCATGTTCTGGGTGAGAGAGAAGTTTGGCGGCAGGGCTTCGTAGCTACAAGGTTGCAAAAATGTCAGAGAGGGAACAACAGGAAGCTGATATCGGTATTGACGCACTCGTAGTCCTCGACGGGCTCGGCATTGGGCTGGGCCATGTTGGCCACAGCTACAGGGCCTTCGCCGAAGGCTCGCGGTTGAAGCGCCAGGTTTACGTTTCGACTGAAGAAGGGCGAGTCGCCGTTGCAAAGGGGAGATGGAGACAGGAACAAGCTGCAGGCAGTGAGCCTAGTCTAGCTCCCCAGACGGTCCTCTACCAAAGTGCGGTGGGTGATGCGGTTTTAAAAGCGGTACAGGTCGGGAGTTCCAGGCGTGGACGTGGCTATAGAGGTAGTTGAAGACGCGGGCATGGACGGGCACAGTACAACCCCGTGACCGTGACCTAAAATCGGGATGCTCTTCGTACGTGACAGGTGCCCGAGAGCGAGCGCAAATATCGATATGAGGTGGCTGGCGCGAGCAATTGGATAGGCTCGCAGTGATGATGGGAGAGAGGCTATGATGATTGCAGTAGAAAATCTTCGATTTATGAGGTAGGTGCTAGCAGGTCTGGGAGGGAGGTAGGGGGGTACAATGGTATGTACCGTACTTAAGGTAGGTAAGTAAGTAGGTACATAGGTGGATGTCTAAGCTTGATTAGGCTAGAGACCTCAGGTACATATCTAGGCAGGCTGGGTTATGTAAGACGGTGGTGCTATGTATCAGATACCTTCATCTTGTCTGATCGCGCAAGCACTGCAGCAAGATGGACCCAGTTAAGATTGATAACCTTGTTTTTCTTGATCTTTCTCCAGCGCAATTCCGCGGCCCGGTAGATATAGGAATAAGGGTCTTTGACTGCAACTGCTGTACTAATCATCGTGAGGCTGAGTCTTGTTCTAGTAAACATGTACTACATATATAGCTCAGGACCATTGTGTCGTTAATACAAAAAGCTTCCATTTACTTGTTTTGATTGACGATGCAAATATTTTCAGAGAAATAATCAGGTGAGCAATTCCGTATTTATTGCCTGTTCTCTAACTACCATCTCCTATGCCGGAGCCCGCCCAGCACGCCAGCCCCCCAAATGTGGGCTCGGGGATATTGAATCCCACGATATGGATACCTCTTTGACACGAGCACAGGCCGCTGTGAGCTATTTTACCTTTTGGTTTTCGTTTCCTTCGTCTCTCTTAAAGCTCTGAAATCGTGATTCTGTAACTATGACTCTGGTGCGTTCTAGGCGGCAACAGGTAGATCTCCAAGTTGCAAGCAGACCATTGAGCAGCAGCTGAACGACGGGGACAAACGCGCTTTTCGGCGTTTCCTTCCAATATCAATACCACTTTCATTCGTGCGCCAATTCTAAAAGCCGCTTGCATCCCCCAACAGCCGGTCGAGAGCTACTCAGCAATGACGGGTGAGTACGTGTGCTCCGACCATCGCGACTGACGGTCGGTATTTGAGTGGAATATCCTTCCGAGCGTGTTTCTGACACGCTCGTCGATCTAGACGTCGGGAATGTCAGGAATTCGGAGGAGCCGGAGACGAGAGCATCGCCTTGGCTCGGTGCTCTATAGTTCGAGTCTAGGTTGCCTTGTCAGGTCCGGTTCCTATATTATTCGGGGATCATTGTACCACGAGCACAGATATTTGGCTTGGCTCCGGCTCCCGAGGTCAGAAATCGCCTAGTGATCCGGGAGTAGTTTAACCGAAATACTTGAGGTTTTGGAACCAATCACTCAACCAACAAGAGCAAGTGACTGTCCTCTTTGATATCACTCAAATCTAGTCGCCATCTGCGCTGAAAGTAGATGAATAACTGCAGCACTAGAGGACGCTTTATCCTGGGAACATAAGTAGCATACTCTTCTTGTAAGTGCTAAAATCCCTTGCTATTGCCAAAAGTAAGACACATGCCTTCGAAAGCCTACTACATGACTGCCATGATAGATCACATACATATTCGGGTATTGCAATCAGGCCCCTTAAATTCATCGTAAACGGAAGTCACCTTCCCTGTCACTTCTTCTGCGTTCACGGAGTCGGTCTCATCACGTGGGGCACTTCACCTCATGGTGAATATAGGCCTGGGAATGGTCTATATGAATGCTCGAAAGATCGTTATAAGCTTATAAACTTCTTAAGAGAGCCCTGACTCCTCCTATTAACACTTGTAGCCTGTGACGGCCCCTGCTCTCTCGATGGATTCGATTTAAGCAAACCAAGACCCATAGAGGCTCGATGTTGAGTCCACCAAGAATCATTCATTATCGCACTATCTTGCAGCGTGAGGCCTTGTGGTTCATTTTCGGAAGCTCGGAACCGATATCCGGTCCAGCCCGTGCAACAACAGGTACCAGATTGAACGAGTCGAACGAGGTTGTTGAGGACAAGTGATTCGACTTTCAGCTTGATGCCATAGACGACAGGTTTATATGTCGTCTGAATTTGAAAATGGTCCGTATACTGGCAGACAACTGGAGGCGATATGTCAGCTCTTGCGTTTGAAAATAGTCATTCCGTTCATACTTAGGCTGACATCCAGAACAACAACCAGAATGAGCAGGCCCATCAGTTCGCGAAGGAGAGTCTTCACTCTTGGCCCTTTAGTGATTTCCATGGGCTGCAAGGCAGTCCTGGCTTCATACACGTACAGGCCCGAGATGATCGTCTCCTGCACGGTAAAAATGACAATCTGTTGACGTTGTCAATGCGAGTAGCAAAAATGACTGGTTTCGTAAACACTGTTTACCTGCGTCTTCTCGAAGGCATTGAAAGCCTGGACTATAGTGGGTGTTTGGGTAGGTTTGGCGTTGACCAGGATGAACAAAACAGACGTCGGCACCTGGAGGAAGAGGAAGACGGAGCAGATCATGCCGGCAACCCATCGCAGCTTGCGAGGATCTCCAACGACAAGGTTCAGCCGCGAGTATAGGACCACTGATTGCCCGGTGACCATAAGCCACCACCCAATCTACTGCACATGAGCAAGTTGTTCGCCATCACGAGGTGTATCTCTCTAAGCATCCACAACGTGATAGAAGGAGAACGATTTACGTACTGGGGAGTAGTCAGTGTGAGTAGGGCGACTGTAGTTGGAGAAAGGAGGCCTAGGTTTGTGTTTTTATATATACAGGTTCGGTACATACCGTCAATTAACACGCACATCGGCACGCTGGGTGCCAAATCAAAATAACGGAGTAGCGCTGATATAGCATGCAGAGGAATTCCCGTGTTGCTGACCACCATGCTCCAAAAGTACAGGCCGTTTCTGCGTCGGAATTGGTGAAAGATCAGGACGTATATCTCGATGGAGTTGTAAATGGCGATAGCGAATAATCCCGCGATGACCATGGCGATGGGAAGTGTCACCACATTGACGATGGGCCCGGTTTCGCCTGTCATGCTGGAAATGAGGCGTCACCGAGAGACGCGCGCGAGGGAGAAAGACAAGGGGAGCTTCCAGCAGTGCTGTAGCGGCCTTGGGAAGCTACCACTAGGTGGCTGATCACATCAGAAACGATATGCTGGAGGCTGTCACTCACACACATACACCGACAAAGACACGGAACACCTGTATTTACGCACGCCTTGACGAATTCTGTGACAACGACAACACCACGAGGGTCAGATAGATGTTGAGGAAATGGGGCATATGGCCGGGAAGGAAAATAGTATTCACTGTCTTGCTTTGCCTGAAAATGAGGAGCTCGAGCTGAATAAAAGTGCCGTGGACGAAGCTGGTTTAGCCTTCCGCGGCGACACGCCTAGCTCCCACATTTCGCGCTGGCATGACTCGGACACTTGGGAATAGCGCCAGAACGACGTTGCTCCCGTGAGGCTCGTCTTTCAAAGCTGGCAGAATCCAGGAAGCCAAGGTATATCCATCCAGATCCATCCAACCTTATAATCCGGAGCATAACTACCTACTTAGCCTGCTAGCGATACATAAATGTCAGGGAGGTGGGCTTGGATGGTCAAGAGTCAAGGACACTCTGAGCGACGGCACATCCTGACTTGCAACACTGGGCATCCGTATGCTGGCTCAGTCTTAGTAATTCTTGCGAGGCATTCACTGTCAAGGGTTATTCTCGAGTCTCATCTAATGGGAGAGCGATTGGAGGAGGCTCGTCTGTCGACTGTTGATGTCCGAGGCGGGCGTTTTGGTGCAAAAAGAAACCTTTGATGACATGGTCGTGACAAGTCTTTCGGTATTGCCAATTAGTGACGGTGCCAAGACGCGCTGGGCTGGCAGCACGACCAGGCACGACTCGATGATCGATCTGCCTGAAGAAGTGCAGAGAAGGAGTTCTGGGGCAATTTCCGGGGTCTTCTGCGCCTCTAATCAATCGCTGACCAACCGGAAACGACCGAGGCATCATGCGCCGAGAGTCGAACCTACAGGGTGCATACATACCTACCCCCCACTGAGGCTTACATACCTAGGCACTGTACCTATTCTACCCAATTCCAGGCCATGTCAAATACTTTACCCCCGCAACTCAAAGGGTAACTTATAGCTCATAAAGTGATATTCCGAGTATCTCAAGAGGTAGACCAACAACACTCATCACGGGTCTACTGTGTTGTAACAGAACCACGATTTCCCACCTACTCGTAGCCTGACTGGATGGTGGTCATAGAAACTGATGCCATGCGGGGACTCAGGTTATGATTAGCTCCATCGTTGTGTAAAGGCTCTTCACTTGACTCGAGTTTGTGGAAATTTGGGAGGCCTCACCATGGCGATAAGCATCACGTTTCTAGCGTAGTGTATACATAGGAACACGGAAACCCCCAGAGGCGTCATACACGTGGCTCAAAAAAGCCGGAACACTGTCAAATAAAGTTCTTCTTCCTATGTGTGGTATCCCCAAACAAAAAGACAGCCAGGACTCCAATTCATGCCTGTAAAATAGCGCCCAGTAACGTGTCGCTCTTGCCACAACCGCGAAGCAGAGCTACGAGCGACAGAACGCCCTCACATAACGCCTCGCTGATTCATATGCGCTTGCTGGAACTGTTTTAGAAGCGTGACCACTCCGGGGCCGTCAACGTCTTCATTCGCAGTGCTATTTTCTCTACTCAGACCTCGGCGAGGTGACCCATCCCAGGTTGACTCGCCCAGATGAGCCACACTCTCCTCGACATCGCCATCATCGGTGTGATTAGTATTTCGTCGATGGAGGAACGTTCGTCTTGCGTTAGTGGCTTCCGCCGATTCCTCAATGATGTCTCTATCGCTTTGATGCGGACCTCGCTGTTGACGCGTCCGCTGTGGCGTCCGAGATGCTAGGAGTGAAGCCGACGGCTGGTTGTGTGTGTCAAGTAACATCGATGCCATTGGCGATGGAGCAACCGCCGGCCCGGCTTTCGGCACCCTTCCTAGATGCTGAGCACTAGGCCCTGGCCGAGTTTTGATGATATCGTTCTTGCCCATGCGCGACACGCGCATATCCGCCGCGAGCGTGGGAGATGTGAGGCCCGGGAAAGCTGGTGGTGGGTGGAACTGACGGCGTCCCATCGGACCCAAAGGGTGTGCTCCAGGAAGACCGCTTCTTGGATTGTAGACGTAGTTGTCGAGAAATCCATACATAGAAGCCTGCATCTTCCCGTGTTTCGTGGCATAGTAATCCTCACGAGCATCAGGAACATTAGCTTGTTGCTGGCGCGTGCTTCGAGCATCCTTCTGGAAGTCAAAGACGGCAAATGAACAGACGTAGCCAAGGCCATCAACGTGGATTGTAAATTCACGGAAAAAATCGACGATCTGGTCACTACACTTCGGCAGACTGAAGAATAGCACCAAAGGAGTGACTAGCACGCCCAGAATTTCCTCCATGAAGGTGACGACTCGGGGTTTGTAGAGCTCTGCAAACTCTGTCTTGACGTCGTAACTATGCAATCGACCTTTCCACTGGTCAGGCTGGAAATGCGTGTACTCGATCACACTTTGCATGGCGAACTCTGGATCGAAGACGTCGTTTTCCTCCGATATCATGCCTCGGGCGACTGCCCATACCGTTGTGAGTAGGGCCGCGAAAGCGAAAGCATTCATTCCCGGGAAGATCTCGAAGTCAACGAACATTTCAGGATCAGAAAAGCCCACAATAGCAATGACGGCAATCAGCGCACCGACAACAAATTGAACAGTCCGAGCAGCCGATTCAGTCTTCTTTTTCGGAAATTGATCAATATAATGCTTCGCGTAAGGGTATGACATGTTCAATCGTTCCTCAAATAAATGGGGAAGCTCATTGAACTCTCGGAACTTCCATCGTGCCAGTGGCGTATATTGCCGAGCAGAAATAGAAGATGTGTTCGTTTTGAATTCCTAGACATTCCTATGAGACGTTTCCGCAAATAGAGTCCGGCGATATCTTACATTGTAGTAGGTAAAGATGAAATCGACCAAGAGGCCGCAGGCCACGAACGGCGCGAAGATGAGATTCATGACCGCCGCGAAAGCAAATCTTGTTTTCATCTCTTTGCTGAGCTGACCACGGTGGTCGGATTTGAGAACACGTTGGTGCACCTGGCCACCTTCGTTAAAGATGAGATCCAGAACACCAAACTGCACTGTCCATTCTAGTGATTTGGAGAACAGTTGTCTCGATCGTAGGAAGGGGACGGGAGCGGCCAGATTCAAGATATCCTTATTAAAGAGGGCTATAATGTAGTTTTCTCGCCTCATTAGTCGATTGGCAATGTCGTGAGCGTCAAGCCTCTCCTTCGATTGGCTTGCCACATGCTGGCCCAAGTGCTTCGAAATGAATCTGCGCTGAGAAGGGGTAATATTCGTGGCAGTCTTAACATTCTGGTCGCGAAGACTCGTAATCTTGGAGACAACATCCTGCCAAGAGACTGTTTGCATGTCTTCCTCGGGGATCTCGAGTAGATAGATGTAAAAGTCACGAATATGCAGCAAGCGTGGTATATCAAGTATCCACTGGATCGATTTCCATACAAAGTAGAAGCAGCAAAACCACAGACTCACATTCCATATACCCCACATGTGCTTGGTGCACTGGGGTATAACGATTTGCGAGAGGTTCTTGCTGTGCCTGATCTTGGTGTAATCTATACACTGTGTCAATAGCGTGAGGAGGATGGCCAGGAAAGCCACCTTGCTGCAGCTTGTAAGTTGGTTTGCTCGACTGTTATCGACTAGACTCGAGGGCCGCTTACAAAAGATGTAATACTCTCTCGAGGAAAATGCACCATATCCCTGCACCTAAGTAGTAGTCATAAACATCCCGAATGAAGACGTCAAGATTGGAGACATTAGCCCATCTGAACATGGCCTTGTCTTTTGGAGTGCCCGTGTAACCCAGCCTCTTAAGAGGGAGACCTATTTGGCGACCAGCTGGCAAGGAGGTATACTCTTCATCCTGATGCAGTCTTTGCCGTGCTTGCGCAGTCTCCCACTGCGCTTGTATTTTCCGATTCGATGGACCAGTGGTCGCAGGCTGCTGAGCCGTATGGGGGACCGACCTTTGCGATTTAGAGTCGCCACGCCCTGTTGTCGGGCCTTCTACTAGTAACGACGCAGGAACATCATTGTCCACATCATCGTCTGGCGACAGCCATGTCGACTCTGGATGTCGAGCTCTTGGAGCACTCCGTGGACGAGATTGTCGTGTAGCGGCAGACGGGCTTCTGGTTGAGTTGCGACTATCAGCGAGGCCGAGGTCGAGGCCTGTTGCGTGTTCGATGTCATCTTCATGAAAATCGTGGGCTAAGTTCTCTTCGTCAAGGTCCAAACCAGCCCTGCTTTCGATATCTTCTTGGTCATGAGGCAGCTGATCGTAATAGGAACGGTCGTTGCTGTTGGGCACAAGACGAGAAAAGAGTCTCGGCGGCATGATATCGGTACTTGACAAGTGTTGACCTGTGATTCGGTCCTCACTGTTGCTATCAAATATATGATCTAGTCATAGCCAAATCGAATCAGAGACAAAAGCTAGAGATGCGGTAACCGTCACAGCGTGAAAGAGAATGGCTAGGTAGGTAGACTGAATGCCGGACGGAGTTTCGGCGCAGGGCAAACGGCATCAAACTAACATTTGCAGCAAAAGGTTCAGCCAGCTTTCGGTGGAATCTAAATACCTCGAAGTGAATTGTCTGTCAATATTACTGAACTTGACGGCAAAAGCATGGGAAAAGGAACTTTAAGTGAAATCAGATGCCTTGATCGGCATTGATCATCTGGACGACCCTGATGACGAAGTCCCACCTGAAAGCAGTCGCCGAGTGGACGCTGCCTGCTAAGGTCAGGTTACTGTTCTTATCAGTTATCGCTATCGTTATCGGGCGAGATGCACGCATTTTTGGGTACGTCCCCAGTGAGGTCATCTGGGCTGTCAGTAGGTACCTTACCCTCTATGATAGGTGGGTGCATTAGGTACCTACATTACCTAGGCACTTGTGGACTTTGCTCCCAAGCCACACTCTTAGGTACACTCTTTGTTGTGGCACATCTCCCACTACCTCCTCCAAGTTGTGAAGGCTGCAATCCACAATAGCATCAACACGGGAGCTTGAGATTTGCTCTTTTGCAAAGTATGATTACGGAAGGAGCGAACAATTTTCAATTTCCATACTTTACTACTTACTATGGAGCTAGCATTGGTTTCTCCCACATACGATTGAAGACCAAGGCCTCCCGCGGACATAGGTCCCCTTCCCTACCTAATGCCACTACAGGACAACATGTCCCAAGGCCCACTATCACCTCCGACTCCCTCAACCGCAAGTCTAGGCGGGAGGTCTTCCAATCCTCTTTCCTCCAAGGTCGCTACCGTCCTATCCACTTCATATGCAGACTCAGATTTTCGCGAATCTCTAGGCGTTCTGGATCAGCGAAATGTCAGCAGTGACGCAGAGACGAGGAGAAAGCTCCGATTAGATGTACAAAAGGAGGTGATCGAGAGTAACGGCGGCATCATCGCCGAATTCGGTCGGGTGGCCGAGGTGAGCGTTGAAATATCTCACCGCGGTGCGAGACTGACGCGGGTATAGCAATTGCAGAGGATTGGCGCCACCATCGACAGGCTGAATCACAACTACCAAGACATGAAAAGCCACGTGACCACAGCACATGAGAAAAGCTCTTCAACCCTCGAGGAAGCTTCCTTTCTGATGAGAAAGAAATATGATATCGAGACCAAGCAGCGAATCCTCGAGTCATTTCGCGAGCATTTCGTGCTCTCGAAGGATGAAGTTGCCTCGTTAACCCTAAGCGCCGAGCCGGTAGACGACCTGTTCTTCCTGGCCCTCGTCAAGGCAAAGCGCATACGAAAGGATTGCGAAATCCTCCTCGGCTTTGAGAACCAGACGCTTGGTCTTGATGTTATGGAGCATACAACCAAAACCCTAAACCAGGCGTTTCAAAAATTGTACCGCTGGATTCAGAAAGAGTTTAAAACACTGAATCTCGAGAACCCTCAGATCAACGTGTCAATACGCCGGGCGCTTCGCGTGCTCGCAGAGAGACCGTCACTATTCCAGAGCTGTCTTGACTTCTTCGCCGAAGCACGTGAGCAGATATTGTCAGATGCCTTCTATCTCGCTCTTACCGGCACAGGGAATTCGGACGCCAAGGAACACTCCGTCAAGCCCATTGAACTACTTGCCCACGATCCACTACGATACGTAGGAGACATGCTCGCCTGGGCGCACTCCGCTACTGTCAGCGAGCGTGAGGCCCTCGAGGCCCTTTTTGTCTCGGATGGAAACGAGATTGCCAAGGGCATACAGGAAGGCCGCGAGAACGACGTTTGGCGACTGATGGCCGAGGAAGGCGAAACAGGCTTCGAAGAGTTTAATGCTTTGAAAGCGCTTAATGAGCTCGTGGATCGCGACGTGTCGGGGGCCGCGCGCATCCTACGCCAGCGCATCGAGCAGGTGATCCAGACCAATGAGGAAACGATTCTCTCGTATAAGCTGGCAAACCTCCTCGGCTTCTATAAGTTCATGCTCTCCAAGCTGCTCAGCCAAGATGCCGTTCTCCTGCAGTTCATGAACAGTCTCGAATCGGAGGCCCTGCGGCAGTTCCGCTCGTTGATGCGCGATCACATCGCTACGTTACAGTCCGAGTTTCAGCATACGCCATCAGACCTTGCCCCCCCCGATTTCCTGCAGGACTCGCTTGAGCAGCTGACTGCAATCCTACGCACCCATGAGACTTCACTCGCATCCTCGTTATCAGACAGCGATCGCGAGGCCGACTTCCAGCCCGTCCTCGCCGAGTCCTTTGAACCCTTCCTCACGGGCTGTACCAATATGGCCTCCACCATTGCCCCGCCAGACCGCTCCATCTTTCTGATTAATTGCTGTTTGTCCGCCAAGAAGACGCTCGACCCCTTCGCATTTACCTCGTCTCGCGCCGCTAGTCTACAGGCCACCATCAACGAGCATGCTGCCCGCCTCGTCGATACCCAGTATGATTTCTTTCGCTCCGAGTCGTCTCTGGAGCCGCTATTCGAAGCCCTAGGGTCTTTATCTAATAACAAAGAGGACATTGCCAAAATCCCGCTTCTTCCTGCCGCCCAAATCGAGGCATTGGCAAGGGCGTCACAAGGGCTCGATGATTTTCTACCTTCAGCCGTCATGGACGCTATGGAGAACGTCAAGCACTTGCAAGATGCAACTCTTGCGCGTACAGTGACAGAGGAGGCTGCGGATCGTTTTTGCGTCGACTTCGAGCACGTCGAGGAGATGCTCTTGCTGGCGGATGAGATGGCGGAACAGGGTATTAGAACGACTGGCGAACAGCAGGCTACCTTACGCGCGGTTTTCCCGAGAACTACGGGTGAGATAAGGGTGTTGCTTTCTTAATCGCCTGTAGTTATGCGTTTGAGATCAGCTTTAGCGCTTTCAAACCTCAAGTGTGTGCATCGGGAGAAAAGGCGTGCTGCCTTGCGCTTCATGTGACGTTCATAACTTCAGCAGGACTCGAGAATTTTGGTGTGCTACGCGTCAAACATTCAAGCTCGCGCAATGATACCCGGATCACTTCTTGCCGCTACAAGATTGTGTATTTTTCGTATGTCCTACGCCGAGTCACAGACGTCTCCGTCCAAGAGACCCTTTCGGTCGAGGCGTCTCAATCCTCGCCTTCTTTTAGCAAACCAGCCCTCAACCCTACCTCCTATGCTATGCAGCTTTGCTCGTCCTCTTACCCGTTGTATCATCGAATCGTTCTAACTTCGCCAGTGCTACCATGAGGCGCCTTCGCGCTGCAATCTCTTTGTCGAACCCCCCCGTGCCTGGCCGGTAAAACTGCTGGACGATGATTACGGTGGCGTGGTAGCATTCGTACAACAGTAGTCGGATGTGTGCGTGCTGGCAATCCTCGACAATGTCGATATCAGAGATAGAGGCACCTGGCCACAGGGGTTGCATGCTGTCTGGGTGACCGAAACCGCATAAGAAGGACGATGACGGATTGTGGCTAAACACCGTGGCGAATAGGGGGTCCCCAAAGATAGCATTGCTCCAATCGCAAAGTCCCTCAACAGTGATATCCGGTGTTCTTGAGCTTGACTGGTTTGAAAGCATGACCTGCCTGCTACCGCGTTGAACAATAGGATTCGATGACGTTGAAACCAGAATGTTTCCATCATCACCAGCGTCTATAACAACCAGTCGCGATACTTGAACAGCATCTAAGAGATAGCCCAGCCTACTGAACTGCTTCCTGACAAGCTCATAACTCATCGTTACCGCAACGTCCTCTCCATCTCGTAACACACCCTCTAACAAGGTGTGGAATGCTTCTCTCCAATTTTTGAGACCACCAGTGTTATTGGTGGAGTGTTTTATTTCCCCGCCGAATTCATCAAATGCCAACATCTGTCCAAGAACCCCCGATGCTGGCCCGAATGTATTGTTCGGCGACGAGAACTCTGCAAAATACCGCAGCATCCGACCTTTTTGAAAGTCAATGGTTGTCTGCTGCTCAGTTTCCAGATATTTCGATAAACGTGAGAGAGGAACACCCGCGGTAGGCAAGAGAAGACTGAATGCTATTCCGAGTGCACTTGGATTCGAAGAGTAGGTGATCAGGCTGGGAAGAAATTGAACTGCAACATCTCGACAGCTTAGGTCTGTCTGTTCCAACGGCTTGCTTTGGGAACCTGCCTTGATCAATATTGGAATATCGGGCTCGATTGATACTTTGGGCCTTCGGAGCACAGCTTCATTGAGCCAGGTCAACAAGCATGCCTCCGAAATGACCAACGCTTGCTCAAAGCGAAGCATTCGTTGTGATATGGGTGCCATATTAAGGTTCAATGACCTCCCGTCACACAGACGAATACGAAACACAGTCCGCAAGCGTTCCGTTGGCAAGGAGGAAATGGAATCAACTGGGATACTGGGAATAGCATCTTGGACAAGTGCTCGGATCGAGTCGATAGACGGTGGCCGATTCATGGAAGTGGCAGATTGGGTCAGGCTAGACTATGCAAGAACATATGGTGTAAGGCAATAGGAGGTCCGTTGCTGTCTTGTAGGATGCACACCAGCAGTGGCGCCTTTCGTGTGGCGAGATCGGATATCAACAGGGCCCTGGCTACAAAAATGTAGAAAGGGGCAGCTGAGACAGCTGACAATGGAACGAAGGGTGGTGGGATGCGCCGAGCTCGCCTCTGAAGTCCTGCTCACGACTTGAATCTGTGTTATGAGATATTCTCGGGGGGAGGGGGGTAACGAGGATTGGAACGGCTGGAATAGCAAACGAAGTGCGTTCTTCACGTTAGACAGTGCTATTGAGCACTACGTTGAGCTCAGTCCTCCACCTAAACCAGGCTCCATCAGAAGACGATGGTGATGGGTCGGGCGGAGATGATCTTGGGCAACCCAAGTTGTCCGGCAGCAATATTAGTAAAATATAAGTCCAACGACACGAAGAGTCACTCGAGCAACAAGAATATTTTTGGCATGGGTGCTGGCGTGATATGGCATGGCATATACACATGGTTCAAGGCGGTGACGTGGAAACACATACAGGTACATATATGGCGATGATGAGCCCAAGGCTTATGGCGCATTAGTGGCAGCTCAGAACGACGGAAAGGATCCGAGTCCGACTGAGAAACGCTAGTTCGCAAATATTTGCAAGTCGGATGAGATGCAAAGGTAACAGAAGTCAGCGCCGAAGAGACGTCTCAGCGGACAGTCGCTTGTTCAACAAATAGAATATGGTCTCGCTACGGGTAAGAGGAGAAGCGGCACAGCCGTCTTTGATAGGCGAGTTGGGGCGAGGGCTCTAAGCCAATTGGGACTAAACGTATGAATCTATAGACTCGACACTCGCCTAAAGGGAGGTCAAGGTGTGAAGCACTGGGTATGGGCTTTGGGACGTAGTTATTGATACGTTGAAGGTGCGGCGGCGCGACTGTATCATTGGCCGTGGCTGTGAGACCCCGGCATCATCAGGGTCATGGTACGTGGGCGAATAACTCCTAAGGTAGCATAGCAACTCGGCAGACATCTCTACCACTCAGTGGGCTAGATACCCAAGGCAGGTAAGGGTACCTAAGGCGTAAGACTTGAGGAGAATGCAATAAGGGACACAGTAGCGTGGCCCGACGGGCCGCGTGAAATCGGCGCCGTTACACAGTTGGAGAGCTGAAGGAGGACGAGGAGGACGAGGAGGAGGACAACGACGACGACGATGGGTCATAACGCTTGTTTCGTCTCGTTTGAGTGAAGACGAGGGCTTCAATATCATACAGTCTAAGCCAGCAGGTGGTCGCCTATTGGGTGCGAGGAAGCGAGCTCGCATCATGCCGAATGCAGGCTCTAGCTAGCACGACGGATGAGGGGCTCATAGTACATGCAAAAGCGGACGCTAACATTCCAGAACCGCTTCCGATCAACATGGGCATATCAAGATGGGATCACTTGCTCCTCACGACGAGGACCTAAGTTATGATTAGAAAGAAATGGTGTGAGGCATCGATCAAAGACAGAACGGGCCAAGGGACACAGGGATAGGAACAGAGGGTGTAGGTACTTAATGGTAGTGGTAGTCGGGGTGAAGACGGCGTGTACTGTGTGGTAGATGGACAATATATTCCTACACGGTCTCTATTGTGTCGATTTACATCCGATGGCATATGGGTTAAAGGGTGCGATACGAGATGATGGCATACCTACCGGTACCTGTGAGAACCATTCGTACATCAAGATATAGAAAGGTGAACATATGGCGGCATAGACAGGCGCCCTTCCGATGGATACCCGCCCACCTTACCTACTTCCTTAAGTCAACCACTGTCATCGGTCAGTTTGTAGGTTAGGTAGGTAATGTAGGTCAGATAGGTACTTAGGAAGTAGGTACCTAGACAGGTAGTTGGTTGGTGGCGGCGAGAGCGGCTGGAGCGATTGCGTTGAGAAGCGAGTCGGGGATTTGATGATTGGTCCAAGTTAAGCGAACCGTCCAAATTGGGGACCGCTAACACTTTTTTCCCCACCTCTACCAGGCCTCTCTTACCTCCCGGCAAGCGCATTAAAGGAGTCCGGACGAGTCTTTTTTTTTTTTTTTTTTTACTGTTCTTCATATTTGAGGTTGCTTATTCCTTGGAAAACACAGAGAGACCTTGGACTTGGTGGTTAGGTAAGTAAGTACTCATCCTCAGATACCTACTCGACATAGGTAGCCAAGAATTGCCCACCATACCTATAGGTATCGTTCTCCGTCCTCTTTGCCGTGTCACTGGCTGCAGAAGGCCATGCTTCCCTTCGCGCACATCGACTCAGAGCTCACTCTTTCATTTTCTCCCTGAGAACGCTGCCAAGTAGCCTGTGTCCAGACTGACTGTGCCGGTGTCCATACATAGGTAGAGAGGATGGTGACCATCGTTATAGCGCAAGAAGCCTCTGTATACCTAGATTAGGGGTAAAGGAACCCAATACATACATTTATAATGTCGTCCGTGGCAACAGGCGATATAGGAACCTGGTACTCCCGCCCAAAACAGTGAGATTCTTTTTGCTCTGTATAGGTAATCATTCCAGGACGGCAGCAAGTGCGCAACACGACAATACGACATTGAGCCTTTTCTGAGCGGCAAGACAGGACTCCTACACAGTAGGCTTGCATTATTCGCAATTCAGGACTCCTTGGTATACCTCTGTTTCACCAAAACAGCATCCGTGTGTATCGTATACATACGCTGTGCCGCTCCCAGTCCTTCGATGGTTGATGCCCCCAGTGGCCATCTGCCTTCTTCCACGGAGAGCCGGGATCGCATGCCCCCTCCATAATAATCTACGAGATGGTCTATTCTAGTCGAGAAAGCATCTCTTGATATTTTGCTGCCCTGACTGCCAAGATAGATGGGGCTTTTCGCACAAGCTTATCCCTTACGGCCAATCTTTCCTCTCCGTGTCTGGGAGACACTGGGCAATCTGGCAGTTTAGTATACCAATCAACTATAATCATTTCAATACATGTACCTAAGTATCCAAAAGTGAGAAGGTCTCCCTTGCACTGATGGGTATATAGTTACCTGCCGACACAATGTCCAATCCGTTCTTATTTCTCTGAGGTCATGCCAATGTCTAGCGGCCCAGTTCCTGGCTGGCCCCAACAACACAGATTGGTAGTCATAGGGCCCAGACAACAGCCCCCTTTGTGACGGTCTTGATAGCAAACCTCTGTCTTCGTGTCATACTCTTGAGCGTTTTTGCTTATCTATACCTATCTGTCTATCTTAGTTTGCAGCGATTTGTTATTGAAGCAGTAGAGTTATGATTGGGTCTTGAGAAGTATGCGAGGTCGAGGATTTAATTGTAAAAGTGGCGGAAGTATCTCCATACCGAGTAGACTATCTTTAACGATGGGATCATGAAGGGTTTAAACTCGGAAGACATCACGCAGCTTTGACATCACGCGGCTTTGAGTCGGCGGACCGGTCATACTTCTGAGCCTTGTGGGTAACACACCAAGGTGCTAAGTTGTTATCTGGTGCCCCGACACAAACCAAACGTAAGGAAGCCCTTTTTCTTTCTTTTCGCCCGGACACAAAAGTAAGGTCTACACACCACGAATCTAGCATATCATGGCTGGAACGGGCTCCTGCGCCCGTCTCCTTATTGTTTTCGTCAGCAACAGTCATCGAAAGGCCGTTGTCGTCCATTGACGAATCGGCTCGACTAAAGTCCTCGCAACATGTAGTGGAAAGCCCAGAGCGTTCAGTAAGGATTCATAGCCTTGCCATGCTGAGCTTCTCGGTAAAGAAAGAAAGACTTGTCAGAGCGGTGTTGTGGGAATAGGTTCGACCAGGCCCTTGCTGCCCTGTAAACGACAAGAAACAACCTTGCAGGTTAGGCCCTACTGTTTGGAAGGCCCAATGCGTGATACGGCGTCCGATAGAATTCTGCCATCGACTCATTGTAACAACTGCCGAGACACCTCCAACCCAAGGCGACATAACGGCGCTGTTGAAGGCAGCGACTGCACTGGGGTGGTCAACTAGAATCATGAAAGAGCGTCAGTGTCCGCCGTCATTACAGCAGAGTCTGGACCTATGAGATACATGTATGTATCCTCATGCATAGAACGCTCTATCGGGATCTAGAGTGCTGTTGATGGCCAGCATTGGGTTGAATGACGTAATATAGCCAGGGAGCATTCGCAATCCGGGCAACCATTACAGTCACCGTCACAACTCAATAGTCTCTTCTGTTCTTTAGTCCAGGAAACAATATTAGAGACCATTCAATACGCTGATGTATTGCAACACAGTCCCAGCTGTTCCTATAGTACACAGTGACGCACCAGTCACCTGGTCACCGTCGCCACAGTACTAGGGTGAGGGTCAAGTGCGTCGACAGTTCGAGCGTGGTCCAGTGTATATATACTGCTTCAGGGTGGTGTCAGAAGTATTACACCTCGATTCAAGCCGCATCGTTCCCTTCCGTTTCCGGCTCCGCTGCCCTTGGAGGCACAGCATTTACATTCGCTTCGGACCTCTCGGCACTCCCGGTGGGTTTAGTGGATTCATCTGCATCTTTCAAGGCCGCGATGTATAGCTCATGCAGGTTGTATTGCTTCATTCCCTGCTGCCAGTCTCCATCGACCACGCTCATGCCACAGAAGGTCTATCTGGTCAGCCACGACTTTTCTCGTTCTTCACAGTGGTGCAGGTACACATACTTGGTAAATATCAATGAGGATAACTTTGTCTGGAGTCACCAAGTCGACCTTATGGCACTTGGACACCAAACTGGCGACTTGATTGATGACATCGTTACGCTTCAGAGTATTGTGTGAGCGAAATGATGGGCGGATAGCATACTTGTAACATGGGGTATTGGTCAGCCTCTTCTTTTCCACGCGTGAGAAGGCAATGACTTACCGACCAGTGACCCTTCGTCAGCTGCTCTGTCTTCTCTTCTACATCATCGGCCAGGGTGAAATGCCCACGAAGCACCTGCCTCGCAATCTCCTCTACTCCCTTCTCCGTAGCCTTTCCCGTATGGAGGATAGGCGTAAGTTTGTTGATGAATCTTGACCGCCACTGAGTCTTACTCGTGGCACTCTTCGCATCATTGCAAATTTCCTTGACTAGCTGCAGAGGGTCGACGGGGGGTCTCGTGCGCAAGAAGAGGACACAATCGACGCCCTTGATGCGCATGGGCTCAAAGGGCGCATCCTTCGCCTTATTTGCCGGCTTCAACTTCTCAAGTTCAGCCTGTATGGAGGTTTCGATGTCTGCAGGCCCGTCGTCGTCCTCGGTTGTCTGCGTATCCTCCGGCTTGAGGTCATAGAGCTTCTCGCCATACTGCATTCGAGTCAGATATCGGGCCAGGAAGAAGCAGGCAAAGCACCACTGAGCAGTGGAAAAAGTCACCTCTGAGCAGATGCTCATGAGCTCATCCAGAGCTTTCATCTCCTTGAAGCGTTGGCATGTAACCCATATTCCCATGTCGCCAATCTCGATAGACCGGCCCTTGATAGCCTCCAATTTGGCCCTCTGATGGGGTGTCTGCCATTTACCACCATTTCCGCCCTATGCGTCGCGAGGTAAGAGAATTGTTTTCAGGGATGTCATTTATTAGGTATCAATTGACATCATACCTTGCTCTTCTTTCCCCTGGGACCATGGGTTCCATTGGAGCCATCGTGCTTTCGCTTTCCGGAGCTCTCCATTGTGCACAACGTGATAAGAAGGTGTTCACGCTAAGAACGAGCTGGAGGTGAGAAAATCAATCAAAATAACGTTAAAAAAAAAATCCGATTATTTCACAGACTTGACACTACTTTATCACGTGTCAACGATCCAGGTAGTAGTAGGCTCAAGTGCAAGCACACCTGTGAGCAAAGCAAACGCAGATGGGCTTTGCAGATTGAGTTTTATGCTGCTTTCAACGCTTGGGAAAACTTGGGGGTCTGTGCACACAGCGTTTCCAGATTGACGTAGGTACCCAGCATAGGCACTTTAGGTACCTCCTGCAGTAGATCGGCCACCTATCAACTCCAAACAAGTAATGCTAGAAGAAAGGAAGGCACTTTGCCTTCGCAAGACATTGTTTGCTTCCTGCTCAAATCATAGCACCTGCTTTTCTACATCACGCTCTGCCGTCGAAGCTGATCACAGCCAGCCACTATAAAGGTATGAGTCAGGTGCATGAAATGGGACAGATCCGTGCTTCTCTATATCTCCTAGTACCTACATGTATCTAATTTATACTTCTATATTTCAATGGATATACATCATCACCTCGCCGTCTGGGGTATTACCAGTATTAGACCACCCGAACCTTCTTAAATGATACCATTCCCAAGATATAAGCGCACAACGCCACCCCGGTGAATACAGAGTCATGTTTCATACCATCATAACCACGAACAGTACTAGGTTCATAACCACGAACCATTCCCTGCGTCTTCGTCTTCTTCTTCATAAATTTTAATCTTGTCCGCGTATTCCTTAATGTTGCTGACAACCGAGTCCTCAATCGTGTGTCCTTTGCCAGCTGCCACCCTCAATACTAGCTCATTGAGATTTGACCGTCCCAAGATGTCCACATGATCTGCAGTATTGGGCCCTCCACGAGGATTGAATCGCTCCGGCTCATGCAGCATTTCGACCACAGAGACTTTCACACCTGCTGGGTTGTACCGCTTCATTTCCCACCCCCTGTTGCACATGTAACCGGTACTCAATATACTGACAGTACCGTCGCCTTCACCATTGATGACGCCATGGTCGACACCATCAGCGGTGAATCCTGTATCGATGGTGATATTGAGGTTCGTTAGGCCCGGAAATTCGGGCGAGCGGTAGTAGTATCCTCGCTCGGTCGGCTTTCCCACACCGTAGAAGCAATATACCTTTAAATTTGGCGCGAGAGGAAGCCTCGTCTCTAGAGGATTGATCCATTTGCGCGGATCCAACTCATTTGCCTCTACTTCGCTCGACGTCCGAGCGACCCCGTGGGAATAGCTTCCCTTGAGTTGATCCTGGTACCAATCCTCTGTCGTGTTCATGAGATACTCCATAGCTTTCTCGACGGTAAAGTTCTGGGTCGGCGTTGTCCAGTTCTGTCCTGTACGGAAGTTCAGGACTGAGCCAAATGAAAGCTCCTGGCCAGGCCGGTCATCTGGTGCCCACGTCAAATTGCCCCAGACGGAGTCTCCACCAATGGGGAGCATTGAAGAGATGCCTGGCATGGCTCGGAACATCTCGGCTCTTTCGTCCTTGTTGAGGAATTTCTCAAGGCCATATACTGCAAAAGCATTCAGCTGTGCCGTATCCCGCATCTCGCCGGAGAGGACGGCTGTAACGTCCTTTACAGCGCCAAGCATACACCCGCTAATGTTGATCCAGGCTTCGACATGCTTGTCTACCCAGTCTTCGCCTCCATTACCACCATGCACTGACGCCACCCAATGAAAGAAGTAGAAGACAACCTGGCTGCCCATGCTGTGAGACGCGAGAACAACCTTCTTCCCGGAGACATGGTGAGAAACTTCGATATAGCTCTTCAACCGGGAGAAGTACTGATCTCGAGTCTCAAGGTTCTGATAGGATAATCGCCAGTCGTAGGCAGCGGTGAAGGAATTTGTGGGATCATAACCAAGAGACGCGAGATTCTCAAAGATCTTATTCCATATCCAGTAACCGGTGATGAAGAAATCCGTGGCATCGAACCCTTGAGCAGCCCTCAGCTTCACACCAGGAGGATCTAATCCGGTCCGCTTATCCAACATGATATGCTTCTTCCATACTTCCTTGTCCATGACCAGGGCTTTCATCATAGTCCAGCTACCCCATAATCTCTTGCGAAAGTATTGACGGGAGATATTTGCCGTTCCCCACGATTCCAGGCCGGTCGAGATGACGCCTGGGACCATAATGATAGGATGATGAACATTCAAGCCCTCGGATCGGGCCTTGATACCGACAGTAAAGGGTTCATAGCTATCGACGAAGTCTCGCTCCCCCTTGACCAGGTCTTTCATGTCCTTCACGAGACCCGCGGGCAAGATGTCAACAAAGCTGTCCATGCTCAACTCGCCAAGCTCTGGAAAGTCAATGAGATCATTGCTCTTTGCTAGGAAACCAGCAGCGATGATACCGAACAAGCTCCCAAACAGGAATATAAGGCCGTTCTTCCGCTTGCGCATAGGCTGCTTGTGCTTGTGGTGGATGATCTTGATCTTATCGCCAGGTTTCGCAGGGCTTTGGTCGCGCGGCGTTCGAGGTTCGTTCGAGATGTCATTATGATCCTTGTCGATCACTCGACGTCGCAGTTCGGATGCCATATTTAAGCGCAAGTCTACATGACCTTAAATACAAAGATATCGCGGAGGGTATGAAAGGCGAGCTCGGGAGATGGATGGGGGCGGACTTCGCGTCGTCGAATCGAACGGTGCGGAGCGAAATATACGCGGGAACAGCATCTGTTTACACCAAGCTTGAATGGCAATAATAAGGCCTAGAGGGGAAGTAGACCTTACCTGGGATCTACGTATTTTCGAAAAACTCGAGAGATGTTTAGCGTATATGAGCAGTATAAAGCGTCTACGGCAGCTGCGAATGAGATAGGATACCTCATCAGACTCCAGGAGAGTGGGTACCTACTTCCATTACCTCCTAATAAGCCGTGATTATGTACATGAGTATATGTACATAGGTGTAAGACCGTACGTAGGTACAGCACGTACCTAGAAGGCCTAGGGTTACCTAGGGTAGGTACTTACCTACCAAGATACCTAATAAGGCTTACCTAGGTATAACTACGCCATGGCCGAGCAGTGAGCTGGATCCCCGATAAGGAGCTATGCCAAGAACAAACCATCCATTAATTAAAAACATCCGACCGATGCGCTGGATCGCTTTTAGAGAGAGAAAAAAAACGTCCGGATACCTTAAGTACACATGTGAAAGTGGGCTTGAGGGGCATTGCATCTGTTCCTTTCTGCTGCTTGTCTTTTCTTCAGCTCGCGTCCAACACACATCTTGACTCCATTTAAGGTCCCTCTTTTCTTTTCATTGATCCCCGTTTAAGTCTGGCTAGTACAGACTATTACTGTCTCCTGTTGATTTGTTAATACACCTCACCACACGTCTGATTGATAGATTGGGTACCTACCCTCTAGGTTGTTCAACATCCCGGTCAGAGTCACCACCGCGGGGTTTGCGAGCACCAACAACCGACAGCAAGACTACTATGACATGGCGATAGCACGCAAGACCGACCTCCCCGATCAACTACGCTATATTCAGTATGAACATGGACTCGAGGAGGAGTATCTACCCGCTATTCGAACCTTGATTTCCAAGGATTTGAGTGAGCCTTACAGCATCTATGTCTACAGGTATTTCTTGTACCAATGGGCGCACCTCTGCTATATGGTAAGCCCTTCTCGTTATGTTAAGTCATGGATCGACCAGTCGCATGGATCAGTCAGGTACACAGACGAACAGACAGTGATGACACTCTTCGGGCTGACCGACCACGCTCGCACACAGGCCCTCGACCCCAGGGACAATTCCTTGATGGGCGTCATTATCTGCAAGCTCGAGCACCACGCTTCGCACTCGCCGCCCACCCATCGCGGCTACATCGCCATGTTGGCTGTGTCGTCAGCGCATAGGGGCCACGGCATTGCTACCGCTCTCGTGCGGATGGCTATCGACGCCATGGCAGATCGCCACGCCGATGAGGTCGTTCTTGAGACTGAAGAGACCAACTTGCCCGCCATGCGTCTCTACGAACGCCTCGGTTTCTTGCGCTCCAAAAAACTGCATCGGTACTACCTCAACGGCAATAGTGCTTACCGCCTCGTGCTGCTACTCAGGTCATCAGTGTTGGGGCATGTGCCAGAAGATCAACGACAGTCATGCTAGGAGCAGGACCGTCGGTCGTTCTCGCGCACAAAGGATACGGGTGACAGGACAGCCCGGCACGGCTGGAAATCGCTTCTTAGCAGTGAAAGTGTCAAAGTAAAAAGCATGGGAAGAGATGATCAGGTAATACGATCGTGTGATCTGTGTACAATACCGGTGCAGATCGAGCGATCGCAATGACTTGTCTCAAACAGTGATTTCGGCCAAGTCTGCTTGTTAGGCTAGGAGGTCGGCATCAAAGAAGAGGAGGTAGGCCAATGCGGTTTGAAGGCATCAACGTTTCATGCATCAGTGGCGTTCCCGAAAAGTCGCGTCTGTGAGGAGGGAGTCTCCCATCGACCTCGCTACTGTGAGATCGCAGAAGCATCATTTGCATTAATGAGTAGCTTTGTGAATCGAAGCTCTTGAAGTCAAGATGGGTAGCTGCAATAGGCCGACGCATTCATTTTCCCCCAGGCTGTGGCCCAAACGCACGTTAGATCCATTTACTCACTCATTCCTTAAATATGGTCTTTGTGTCGTAGATCGAAGCTCTCATCTCCCACGGGTTCCCTGAAGAAATGCCCAAGTAAGTGAAGATATCTAAGCTGTCAGCATTTCTCACTCACAATACGATAAGGATACTGACCAGGCTTGTAATATAAAGTTATCCCCCGGGCCAGCCCAAGCTGTTTCATTTTATCCGCTACTCTCTTGACGTCCTTGGTGTTCGAGAAGTCAGCTGTGTAGACGCAAATGAGCCTTTCCAGTCTGTTATCCACGTTCGACTTTGGCGCGACTTTGGCAGCGATTCCAAGCTCATTATTTACGGTGGCCTTAGCCACAACCTCCCAGGTGTCATTGACGTTGGCAACGGAGCAAAAGAGCATCCACTGGGAAACGTATTAACGGCTTCTGCGTTTCCTACATCAACTTTACCATGCCACACGACCACTAACCTTGCCACAAGTCACGCGCAGCTCGCGCGCGAGGCCTAGAATGTCCTTGGCCGCATCAGCGCCAGCTTTCCTACATTCGCGGTTGATGAAAGCCTGTGTTTGCCCAGAAGATTTGCATGGGTTGATGAACTGAGAAGCCATGTGCAACCTCTCCTCTCCCGCTTGAATGAGTGTGCGTAAGTCTGCGCCTTCGGCCTCGGGAGCCTCGTCTTCACCTCCTCGAACTAATTGGTTATCTGCTTCTCCTTTAGTCTTGCGACTAGAGTACGGGTTGCAAATCCATATCCAGGCGTTTTGTGCCGTCTGCTCTGTGGTGGCTGGTGGTATGCGGTCCAGAAAAGCATCGACAGTCTCGGTGAGCTGCCAGGCGTAGTCCACACCGGCCCACGGATTATGTAGTCGAGAAGTGTTAAGGGCCACATGGGGCTGCTTGTGGTCTTGTAGCTTCAACTGCATGTTGGCGTACTTGTGCTGATCCCACCATGTTTGGACATCGAAGTTACGGACACGAGACTTGAGTTCCATTACGACATCGTCTTCGCCTGCAATCACAATATTAGGGTCAGTGGTCTTGCGTTGTAATAGGGCCTGGACATGTTCACCGTAGAAGTCGGAATCGTCAGCGCTCATTCTGGTTTAATGAGCAGACAAAGTGAGCCTAATAATGTAAATTGTGTCTTGGGCGTGCTGGAGGAGGGGTGAGAGATTATGTCTCTTAAATGCCCTGCGAAATGTACTTCTTTAGTGATGCAAGTATTATATAACCACCTTGGTCTGCCAGTTTGATATTTTAAATATAACTTTTAACTACCTTTTGTATAGTTCTTTATTGATTATTATAATATTTTATAAATGTTGTACGAATACCGCTATATTCGAAGTTTACCCTGTACAATAGGGTAACTACACCGTACAGCCCTTAAAATAAGATGGATTACCCTGTAACTACAGGGTAAGCCAGGTAGAATTCCATGGAACCACATGGAATTACTTAGAATATTCTGGAACCGTTGCTTATAAATCAACTGGTTATAACTTAGTATTATTACTTAAGTTATACTTGATTTATAAGCAGGATTAATAATATGGAAACATATGGAATTAAGTGGAATTACAGGAAATTGTATATATAAAGAAGGATTTCTTCTCTTTTTTCCTTTTAGAAAATCAAGCAGAAAATAACCAAGTTATAACCCCATATAACTTCATACGCTTCACTTTATGATTTAAACGAGCACTTATGCACTTTAGGTGCATAACCCCTTATATCCTCTTAACATTTAAGTAAATAACGACAAACTTGTCGACGAATTCTCGAAGTACATGCGTAATTATTATTTAAAAGCTAGCTGGGGCGTTAATTAATCCAAATAGCATAACTAGGTACTTAAAGTAACCGTAAATAGTGCAAAATGCTGTTTTCTACTTTTTTCCTTTCGCGATTCGGATTAAGTTATACGCGTTTAGTAGGTTTAACGCGGTAAACCATTAGGCTCCTTAAAGTCTGTTTTTAAGTTTTTTAATTGTTATACGAATACCGCTATATTCGAAATTTACCCTGTACTACAAGGTAAGTGTTACAGTTTAACTACTGGTAAGGTCCAAGTATAACTTTTATTATTATACAAAAAGCTAAAAGAAAGGTGCAAAGCTAGCTTATAAAGATAAGGTTTTAGTAGTCGTTAACGCACGGGCGGTTTAAGCCCGTATCGGGCCGTCTGTCACTTAGTACCGTAACAGTACCCCCGTTTTTAAATTGCAGCTAACCGCAGCTATAAACAATAATGTTATCCGGCCGGTTCGGGTGCTAGTCGGTCATTCTGCCAGGCTTTACCGCCTAAGGCGCGCTAGCCTATTATTTATCTTTAGCCGCTTTACGGCCCGACCCCTTTACGATACCTTCCTATCTTTATCCCGATTCCTTTTCTTTTGCGCCTCGCCAGCCAAAAACGTTTTTTTAGCTTTACGAATCGATACTACAGTTTCCTCGCCCCCTTGCCGCGCCTATCACAATGTTGCAGCAACTCCGCCTCCGCTTCATTCCCTAGCTCGCTAGCTTTCAGTTATGCATGTCGTGCTTCCGTGCCGTCTGCCTGGACTTCGGCAAGGCGGTCTTTACTATCCGCGCTTCCGTCCCTTTAGCTGTTTGCTGCCGGTTCGCTACCGGTTTAGGCACCCGCTGCGCCCGCTATAATAACAGCAAGTTATTTTATAAAACCGTAAGTTTTTTTAGTAGTACGTTTATTTTAATACACGTTTCGCTAACGTTTCGATATCTAACCCGTTAGCATTATAACAAAAAACGCCGCTAACTTATATAAGCTTTTCCGTTTTGCCGCCTTATTTTAAGAAAAAAACCCGGCTAACAATAAGTTTGTTTTTTCCAAGCGCATCCGCTTTAACGTAACTAAAGCCACCTACCGCTTCGCTATTTATTTTAAAAATACAAAAAAGCAAGTGCGCAAGCACTTTAGTTTAACCGGTGCTAAAAAAGCTACGTCGGTACGTATCGAAATCGTAACCAATTTATAAACGAAATTATACTAATACGTTAACATTTTAAATAAATTTCGGCCCCTACTAAACCATAAAAGCAAGCCGCCGTACTTTTTCCCTCGCTAAAGTCCCGGCTCCCCAGTAAAACGCAACCGAGGATAAAGTTGCTTTCTTTAACGACTACCAGCTGCTGCGCTTTCGCCTTAGTAACCCCTGCTAAGTTGCTTAAGTCCTAAAAAAACGTTGTTTTTTCGACGAGGTTTTATTTGTAGTAATAAAGGTTTTAGGTTCAGGCGACCTTAATCGCGCTAATATAGTCGCAATAATAGCCCCTTTCCCGGCTGTTTTAATATAAAAACGATCGCGGCCCGCCGCTCCTGCGTAACTAAATTAGTAAAAATGCAAGCGCAAGCTTTTAAATATAGGTTTAAATCCTATCGCAAGTTAACGGTAGCCTAATCGGTCTCGGGGTAGTTTTATTTGCTAAAGTTAATGGAGTTTTTTAATATTTTATAAGTTAAGCTTTTTTTTTAATAGTATCGTGCTTAAAATAGCCCCTTTTCGCTAGTATAGCGCGGTTTCCTCGTAAGTAGTAAACGTAATATAAACTTAGTTAATGTTGCTTTCGAAAGCTTCGTTGAAAGTATCTTTGCGGGTTTTGCTGTAGTATTAAAGGACGAAGCGTAATAGTATTAACTTATATATAAAGTAATATAAACCAGCTCGAAAGCCCGGGCTTTTTAAGGTGCAGGCTATAAAAATCGGCTATATACTTTATACACTTTATAACTGTAATAGCATTTTGCTACGTTAAACGATATAGTAATAGCTATTTAAGTTTATACTGTAACGTGCCGTTTTTTATTTTAAAGTTAAATATCTTTTCGAAAAACCATTCGCGGTTTTCGTTTTCGTAAAAACTTTTTAGCGCTATACTTTTAGCTTAGTGCTAATATTTTTCGTTAATAGCTTATTAGCCTGATATAGCGGGTTTTATTAACCGGACTAAACTTATATAAAACACAAAAAAAGCTTAGTACTAGTTTAATAAGTTTACGGCAACTGCTTAGCAATATACTTTCGTAACTGCGTAAGGCTTAATCTATTTTTTTGCTAGTTTAGCTAAAGGTCGTCCATTCCGCAGGTATTTAATACTAATTTAAATATAATTACTTACTTAGTAAGCAAGTACATTAAAGCGTTTTTTATTTACATTAAACGCGTATCGGTTTTATGCTTATTACATAAAAAACGTAGCTCGATTTATTACGCGTTAAATTCGGCTTGCGACATTATTAGCTTAAAGGAATTCTTGTGTTTATTATAAAATTAGGCCTATCGGCGGTCCAGGTTATAGTTCGGTATTAATTCGAAAATGCTAGCCGTAATTAGCAAAAAACGGGGTTAGTTTTATAGTTTTTAAAACGTAGTTATTAGCGGCAAATTCTTTTAGTAGTAACTAATCGACCCAGTCGTTTTAGTAAAAGCTGCAAAATGCTCGCAAGTATTATTTAATTCTTACGTTAACGATTTTGGTTTGCCCATCGGATTTCAAGTAAAACGCAGTAAACGGCAATAAAGTTACGTTAAAGCGTTAATTTAGCTTTTTTTAAAAGATTAATACAAACTAAGTACTTCGGTTAAATATAATATAAAACAGTATTTTATGTAATCGGTAAACTTAAGCAACGAAACTATTAGCTAAAAACGAAGCTTTCGTATTTACGATAGAAATATAATGCCGTTATTTAATAAGCCGGTTAATAACTATAAAAATGTAACTAAACGTTTAATTATGCTTTAAGTAAAATAAAAATAAGCTTATGTAATCGATAAAAATATTAATTTAAAGTCGAAATAATACCGGTAAGGGTTTAAAAAAGCCCTAAAGCGCCGACTTTAAAGTTTTTATTTATTAGCATAAGTAACAACTTTTAACGAAAGTAGCGGTATCTTTCGATAAGTTAAGCTAAAAGTATTCCCGCTATAGCAATTCGTAGGTTTTATACCTGCTAAGGTAGCCGCCGGGGGCCAAGCTATATGTTTTATAAAAGATTTGCGTGCGTAAGCCGTCGTCCTAAAGGATAAACAGCCGCGATTTAACGTAAATTCGCCCTCGAAGTGTTATGCAATTGCTTCGTGCGGCTTAAAGCTTTTTTTGTATTTAGGCTGAAAAGCGCTTAGCAAAGGGGTCTTAAAGTGATTTTATAACGGTTTGTGCGAGCCGCGAGTATGTATACGCATAGTTAATTAAAGTGTTAATAGGGGTGCTAGTGTTTAAGGTAAGTAGCTAGGCCTCCGGTTTTTAAATATAGCTAGAAAAAAGTGTGCGAAATCGGTTCGCTATTTTATTATTATTAGTGTTAAAAAGGTTCGCGGGCTTATTGCCGGGTCGTTAAAATAAAGCGTTTAAAACTATAGCGCGGTAGCCTAGTCGGTAAATTATTTAAAACTTAAAGTCGCTTAAGAATTTAAACTAACGGACTTGCCGTTAATTTAAAAGCTTAATTATAGCAAAATATTATAAGTTTTTATGGTTTATAATAACGTTAACGTTAAGTTCGCAGCTTTAAAGTTCTAGCCGCTATTTTTCGAATACTTTAATAATAGCAAGAAGTTTTTTATCGTAAATTTCGTAATTACACTTAGTTGCCGTATGCTTCAACAAAAAGAATGCAATTAAGTGCCAAATTCCGTCCTCGCCGGTTTAGTATAGGACTCCTTTTAACGCCCAATTAAAAGCGTTTACTTCCACCGTAGTTTTTTTCGCAGGGTTATAATATAAAAGCACTGGGGCAGTTATAAATGCATTTTTTAGGGTTTAAAAGGCTTGTACGGCTTGCTCGGGTAAAGCATAAGGCTATTTGTTTCGGCTTATTAAGGACGTTAGGGGCTAAGCGATGCTTAAAAAGCTTTTAATAAACCGGCGATAGTAGTTCGCAAAACCCATAAAACGCTACTGTCACGGTACCAGGTAACAGACGGCCCGATACAGGCCCGAACCGCCCGTGCGTTAACAACTACCAAAACCTTATCTTTATAAGCTAGCTTTGCACCTTTTTTTTAGCTTTTTATATAACAATAAAAGTCATACTTGGACCCTACCAGCAGTTAAACTGTAACAGTTTATTATACTTCTTTTTTATACCTAAACTAATAACGGTTCGCACCCGGTACGTAACCGAAACACTATATCTAATCCTTAAAGAAATAACCTAAAAAGTAACGTAACTACCGCAATGCTAACTCCTAACCCCTTTACAACCAATACGCCTCCGTCTAACGAACTTAGGGCGTATAACTTCCTAGCTTAATACAAAGGGCTACAGGAATTGGCTCGGGACTTTCCCGGAGACTTCTTGCTTATATCCCGCTTTTTAAGCAACTACCTTACTAAAGCACGCCTTTTTAACCGCCTATTTTTTTATATTAATAAAAAATCCTTCGATAAGTTTTGTTGCCGCTTTTAGATAAACTCTTAGCTCCGCGACGCTAATACTATATATTATAATACCTAAACACTAATTACTACTTTAACCTATAACCTTAAAGCTAAGCAACTAAAAGCTAATACGGCCGAAAAACGAGCGCGATACCATAAACAAGAGGCTTTAAACCTTTTAAACCAACTTGCGCAAATATAAACCTCCCAAGTCCATACCTATAACCCTCGCCCTACCTGTACCCGCAGTATCGACCCTAATAAGTTTACAGGAGCTACATTAGACCTTACCGCGCGGCAATACAAATATATAAACTAGCGGTCAACTATATACGTTAAATTATCCCTTAACTACGGTTTTTACCTTATAGCAGCCAACCGCATCTTATATGTAGCTTAATATTTAGGCGGTAATACATACGCTGCAGTTTACTAACGAATTAACACTGTAGCAATATATAGCTCTAACCTTACGTTATAGCCGCCAGGCTAAATAGACTATTACGCCTTTATTAACGCTTTTAACCCATTTTATATTATCGAAAACGTTTTAGCTAAAGCCGCGCGGGACTTAAAAAGCCTTTCGCAAAACTAAACATATTACGCAAACTTTGTTTCGCGGTTTAACTGCTTAGCTAAAAACTGCAGCTACAGCAACCGGCAAAAAGTTAACTTACTAAAGGATAAAATTAACCGAAACCTACAGGCCGCTTTAGTTTCGGTTATAAACTGCCTTAATGCCGAAAACTTTTTAAGCTAAGTTATACTGTTCCGGCAACTTACGAACAATATTGCCGATCGGAACTTTTATAGCAACTGCTTTACTAATTACACGCTAACCCGAATTACGCCTGTATTACCGTTTATAAATATTACAATTAACTCGTATAACGAACTAATAGTTTTAAATAAAGTTTAAATTAAAGCCGGAAAATAACGCCGTCGCGGATTTATTTTAGTAAATAAGCGTAAGCGGCGCAAGCATAATAACCTCTGCTTATATTATAGCAACAGTAGCTACTATAAACGAAAATGCCCGCACTAATCTCGGGATATTTTATAAGTCGTTATTACTAGATCGGACTAAATACACCCCCTAGCCAAGTCCGTTTCGAGCTCCGATTAGCAAAAAAACGCTTAACCTTTAAAAAACATCGCTCCCGGAGGCGCTTAATAAAGTAGCAGAAAACGTAAGCCTTAAACGTGTATATACGTACGATAAAACTAAATATATTTTTTAACTTTTTTAGTATAATTTATATTAAAGGCCGTCGTATACTTTATAGCGCAATAGTTAATTTCGGCTGTTCGCCGTACGGCTTTATCGACCGCACGTTTGCTATATTGCAACATATTCCCTTTACTTTGCTCGATTTACTTTATATGCTACATTTAGCGGACGGCTTTATTAGTAGTTTTATTACTAAAAAAGCTACGTTTACTTACTAAATAAGCCGTTATAAGGAATTTATAACGGTATTCGTTTAGCTTTTTAACGGACCTAACTTAATACTTAGATTTTTATAGCTACAAAAAAACAATCCTGTTATAAATTAGCAATCCGGTACCCTATTTTTAAGTTTTTATATTTACCGTAGCAGTTTTATACTTCCACTAACGCCCACTTATAACCTTACTACTTTCGAAAAAAACTATACCGATAACGTTTATATAGTATCCGCAGCTGCGTTTTTACAACTAGCTAAAACCTAAAGCACATAAGTTCAAACGCTTAGCCTTGCCTGCTTTTACGCAGTTACAGACTTTTTACTTGCTACAGGGTATACACTTACTGACGACAACCGCCGGTCCGCTAATAAACTAGCCCTAGCTACAGACTAACTTACCCTACAGAAAGTCCTAACAGGTAAGGGCAACACCGGGCTTATTCATCCCCGTCTCGCTTTATATCGGAACTAGGTCGCAAGCGCTCTATAGCTGCGCAAGGTTTTAGTGGTCGTTGACGCACGGGCGGTTCGGGCCCGTATCGGGCCGTCTGTCACCTAGTACCGTAACAGCTGCAAATCTTTAAGGGTTTTTAAAAGTTCCTATGTTTAAATAGCGGCTACTTTTTAAGGGTTTATTTTAATGCCGGTAGTTAAGATAATTAGGCCAAGGTACTTCGTTTCTTTAACTTTAAATTTGCACTTAAAAATATTAATTATAAAGCCGGCTTTAATAAGCCTTTAAAGTACTTCGCGAACGTGCCGACGGTGTTTTACCTTCGAGTTACTATAAATAAATATGTCGTTAAAATAAGCTATAGCAAACTTATCGAAAATATCGAACAACGTATTATTTATATAGTATTAAAAGCTACTAAGTGCGCCGGTTATGCCAAAGTTAGTAACAAAGCATTCGAAAAGCCCAAACCTAATAATAAAAGCTGTTTTCCATTTGTTTCCGGAGGCAATTCGGAGTCTGTTAAAGGCCGCGGTAATATTAAGCTTTATATAAAACTTTGCGTAATATAAGGCATTTAAGGTCTCGCGGATAAGTAATATAAAGTAGCGGTTTTTTATAGTAACGTTATTTAAGCCGCGGTAATCGACGCAAATCCGTACCCCGCTCCCTAGCTTTTAAGCTAGCAGAACAAGTGCTGCGGCAGAAAATAAGCTAGCGCGGATAAATCCTTTCGTAAAGTAATCGTCAAAGTATTTTCGAATAACTAGCAGTTCGCGTGGTAACATAAGGCGTGCTTTGCTACTAGGGGGGTTTTAGCCGGGTATTAACTCGATTTTGTGGTCGAAAAAGGCGGTAAGGCGGTAGCAAGTCGGCGTTTTTTAGTAAAAAAGCTTTAACAAAATCGTGGTACTCGGTTAAAAGTCGGAATAGCACGTTTGCTTTAAATATAAGTAGTTTGCTGTTTAAGTATTTATCGATATTTTCGTTTATAACTTTATGCAGCTATAAAGCGCTCGCAACCTAGTTTTAATATAAAGCAAAACAGGGATAAATAGGCCCGGTATTACTTTTACTTATTAAAACTTTTTATAAGGTAAGTTAGTTTATAGCTAAAGCTAATTTATTAGCGGACCGGCGGTTGTCGTTAATAAATGTATACCTTATAGTAAGTAAAAAGTTTATAACTGCGTAAAAGCAAGCAAAGCTAAGCGTTTAAACTTATGTGCTTTAGGTTTTAGCTAGTTATAAAAACGTAGCTGCGGATACTATATAAACGTTATTAATATAGTTTTTTTTAAAAGTAATAAAGTTACAAGTAAGCGTTAGTGGAAGTATAAAACTGCTACGGTAAATATAAAAACCTAAAAATAAAGTACCGGATTACTAATTTATAACAAGATTATTTTTTTGTAGCTACAGAAGTCCAAGTATTAGGTTAGGTCTATCGAGAGGCTAAATAAATACCGTTATAAACTTCTTATAACGGCTTATTTAGTAAGTAAACGTAGCCTTTTCGGTAATAAAACTACTAACGGAGCCGTCCGCTAAATATAATACATAGGGTAAATCGAGCAAAGTAAAGGAGATATATTACGATATAGCAAACGTGCGGTTAATAAAGCCGTACGGCAAATAGCTAGAATTAACTATTGCGCTATAAGGTATACGACGGCCTTTAATATAAATTATACTAAAAAAGTTAAAAAATGTATTTAGTTCTATCGTACGCATATATATATTTAAAGCCTGCGTTTTTCGCTACTTTATTAAGCGCCTCCGGAAGCAACGTTTCCTAAAAGTTAAGCGTTTCCTTGCTAATTAAAGCTCGAAACGGACTCGGCTAAAGGGTATATTTAGTCCGATTTAGTAGTAACGACCTATAAAATATCCCGAAATTAGTGCAGGCATTTTCGTTTGTAGTAGCTACTATTGCTATAATATAAGTAAAAGTTATTACGCTCGCGCCGCTTGCGCTCGTTTGCTAAAATAGGTCCGCGACGGCGTTATTTTCCGGCTTTAATTTAAACTTTATTTAAAACTATTAGTTCGTTATACGAGCTAGTTATAATATCCGTAAACGATAGTACAGGCGTAATCCGGGTTAGCGTATAATTAATAAAGCGGTTGCTATAAAAGTTCCGATCGGCGATATTATTTGTAAGTTGCCGGAATAATATAACTTAGCTTAAAAAGTCTTCGGCATTAAAGCGGTTTATAACTAAAACTAAAGCGGCTTATAGGTTTCGGTTAACTTTGTTTTTTAGTAAGTTAACTTTTTACCGGTTGCTATAGCTGCAGTTTTTAGCTAAGTGGTTAAACCGCGAAACGAAGTTTGCGTAATATATTTAGTTTTACGAAAGGCTTTTTAAGTCCCACGCGGCTTTAGCTAAAACGTTTTTGACGATATAAAATAGGTTAAAAGCGTCAATAAAGGCGTAATAATCCGTCTAGCTTAGCGGCTATAACGCAAAATTAAAGCTATATATTACTACAGTATCGATTCGTTAGCGAACCGCAGCGTATGCATTGCCGCTTAAGCATTAAGCCACATATAAAATGCGGTCGGCTGCTATAAAATAAAAACCGTAATTAAGGGATAATTTAATGTATATAGCTGACCGCCAGTTTATATATTCGTACTGCCGCGCGGTAAGGTTTAACGTAGCTTATTACAGTTTAACTGCTAGTAAGGTCCAAGTATAACTTTTATTGTTATATAAAAAGCTAAAAAAAAGGTGCAAAGCTAGCTTATAGAGATAAGGTTTTAATAGTCGTTAACGCACGGGCGGTTCGGGCCTGTATCAGGCCGTTTGTTACTTAGTACTGTAATAGTACCCCTGTCCTTAAATTGCAGCTAACTGCAGCTGTAAATAATAGTGTTATCCGGCCAGTTCGGGTACTAGTTAGTTATTTTGCTAGGCTTTATTGCTTAAAGCGCGCTGGTCTATTGTTTATTTTTAGCCGCTTTACGGCCCAACCTTTTTACGATACCTTCCTATTTTTATCCCGATTTCTTTTTTTTTGCGCTTCGCTAGCTAAAAACGTTTTTTTAGCTTTACGAATCAATACCACAGTTTCCTTGCCCCCTTGCCGCGCCTGTTATAATATTGCAGCAATTTCGCTTTCGCTTTATTCCTTAGCTCGCTGGCTTTTAGTTATGCATATCGTGCCTTCGTGCCGTCTGCTTAAATTTCGGTAAAGCGGTCTTTGCCGTTTGCGCTTCCGTCCCTTTAGCTGTTTGCTGCCGGTTTGCTACCGGTTTAGGTATTTACTGCGCTTGCTATAACGATAGCAAGTCGTTTTATAAGACCGTAAGTTTTTTTAGTAGTACGTTTATTTTAATATACGTTTTACTAACGTTTCAATATTTAGCCTGTCGGCATTATAATAAGAAATACTACTAACTTATATAAGCTTTTTTGTTTTGCCGCTTTATTTTAAAAAAAAAACCCAGCTAATAATAAGTTTATTTTTTCCGAGCGTATTTACTTCGACATAGCTAAAGCTACCTACCGCCTTACTATTTGTTTTAAAAATACGGAGAAGTAAGTGCGTAAGCACTTTAGTTTAGCCGGTGCTAAAAAAGCTATATCGGTATATATTGAAATTATAACCAATTCGCAAACGAGATTATGCTAATACGTTAACATTTTAAATAAACCTCGGCTTTTACTAAATTATAAAAGCAAGCCGCCGTGCTTTTTCCCTTGCCGAAGTCCCGGCTTCCTAATAAAACGCAACCGAAGATAAAGTCGCCTTTTTTAACGACTACTAGCTGTTACGCTTTTGCCCCGGCAACCCCTGCTAAATCGCTTAGGTTTTAAAAACGTTGTTTTTTCGACGAGGTTTTGTTTGTAGTAATAAAGGTTTTAGGTTCGGGCGACTTTAATTGCGCTAATGTAGTCGTAATAATGGCCCTTTTTTCGGCTGTTTTAATATAAAAACAATTGCGGCCTGCCGCTTTTGCGTAATTAAGTTAATAAAAGTGTAAGCGCAAGCTTTTAAATATAGGTTTAAATCCTATCGCAGGTTAACGGTAGCCCGGTTAGTTTCGAGGTGGTTTTATTTGCTGGAGTTAGTAAAGTTTCTTAATGTTTTATAAGTTAAGCTTTTTTTTAAATAGTATCGTGCTTAAAACGGCCTTTTTTCGCTAGTATAGCGCGGTTTCCTTATAAGTAGTAAACGTAATGTAAATTTGGTTAATGTTACTTTCGAAAGCTTTATCGAAAGTATTTTTGCGGATTTTGCTGTAGTGTTAAAGGACAAAGCGTAGTAGTGTTGGCTTATATATAAGGTAATATAAACTAGCTCGAAGGCCCGGGCTTTTTAAAGTGCAAGCTATAAAAATCGGCTATATACCTTATATACTTTATAACTGTAATAGCATTTTGCTACGTTAAATAGTATAGTAATAGCTATTTAAGTTTATACTGTAACGTGCCGTTTTTTATTTTAAAGTCAAGTATTTTTTCGAAAAACCATTCGCGGTTTTTGTTTTCGTAAGGACTTTTTAGCGCTATACTTTTAGCTTAATGCCGATACTTTTCGTTAATAGCTTGCTAGCTTAATATAGCGGGTTTTATTAACCGGACTAAGTTTATATAAAACACAGGAAAAGCTTAGTAATAGTTTAATAGGTTTACGGCAACTGCTTAGCGGTATATTTTCGTAACTGCATAAAGCCCGATCTATTTTTTTACTAGTTTAGCTAAAAGTTATCTATTTCGCAGGTATTTAATACTAATTTAAATATAGTTACTTACTTAGTAAGCGGGTGTATTAAAGCGTTTTTTGTTTGCATTAAACGCGTATTAGTTTTATGCTTGTTATATAAAAAACGTAGCTCGATTTATTACGCGTTAAATTTAGCTTGCGACGTTATCGGCTTAAAAAAATTCTTATGCTTGCTATAAAGTTAAGCCCGTTAGCGGTTTAAGTTATAGTTCGGTACTAATTCGAAAATGTTAGCCGTAATTAGCAAAAAACAGGGTTAGTTTTATAGTTTTTAAAACGTAGTTGTTAGCGGCAAATTTTCCTAGTAGTAACCAGTTAACCTAGTTGTTTTAGTAAAAGCTGCAAAATGCCCGCAAGTATTATTTAATTTTTGCGTTAACGATTTCGGTTTACTTATTAGATTCCGGGTAAAATGCAATAAACGGCAATAAAGTTACGCTAAAGCGTTAATTTAGCTTCTTTTAGAAAATTAATACGAATTAAGTATTTCGGTTAGATATAATATAAAACGGTATTTTATGTAATCGGTAAACTTAAGCGACGAAGCTATCGGCTAAAAACGAGGCTTTTGTATTTACGATAGGGATATAATGCTGTTATTTAATAAGCTAGTTAATAATTATAAGGATATAGCTAAACGTTTAATTATGCCTTAAGCAAGGTAAAAGTAAGCTTATATAATTAATAGAAATATTAGTTTAAAGTCGAAACAGTATTAGTAAGGGTTTAAAAAAGCCTTAAAGCGCTAACTTTAAAGTTTTTGTTTATTAGCATAAGTAGTAACTTTTAACGAAAATAGCGGTATTTTTCGACAAGTTAAGCTAAAAGTATTTCTGCTATAGCAGTTTATAGGTTTTATACCTGCCGGGGTGGCCGCCGGGGGCCAAGCTATATATTTTGTAAAAGATTTACGTACGTAAGCTGTCGTCCTAAGGAATAAACAGCCGCGATTTAACGTAAATTTGCCCTCGAAGTATTATGCAATTGCTTCGTGCGGCTCGAAGCTTTTTTTGTATTTAAGCTAAAAAGCGTCTAGCAAAGGGGTCTTAAAGTGATTTTATAACGGTTTATGCGAGCCGCAAGTATATATACGCATAGTCGATCAGGGTATCGATAGAGGTGCTAATGTTTAAAGTAAGTAGCTAGGCCTCCGGTTTCTAAATATAGCTGGAAAGGAATGTACGAAGTCGGTTCGCTATTCTATCGTTATTAGTGTTAAAAAGGTTTGCGGGCTTATTGCTAGGTCGTCGAAATAAAGCGTTTAGGACCGTAGCGCAGTAGCTTAGTTAGTAAATTATTTAAAACTTAAAGTCGCTTAAGAATTCAGACTAACAGACTTATTATTAATTTAAAAGCTTAGTTATAGCAAAATATTATAAGTTCTTATAGTCCGTAATAACGTTAACGCTAAGTTCGTAGCTTTAAAGTTCTAGCCGCTATTCTTCGAATGCTTTAACAATAGCAAAAAGTTTTTTATCGTAAATCTCGTAATTACATTCGGTTGCTATATGCTTCGATAAAAAAAATACAATTAGGTGCCAAATTCCGTCCTCGCCAGTTTAATATAAGACTCCTCCTAACACCTAGTTAAAAGCGTTTACTTCCACTATAATCTTTTTCGTAAGGTTATAGTATAAAAGCACCGGGGCAGTTATAAATGCATCTTTTAGGGTTTAAAAAGCTTATACGGCTTGCTCGGGTAAGGCATAAGGCCATTTGTTTCGGCTTATTAAAAACGTTAGGGGCCAAGCGATGCTTAAGAAGCTTTTAATAAACCGGCAATAGTAGTTCGCAAAACCCACGAAACGCTGCAAATTTTTAAAGGTTTTTAAAAGTTCCTATATTTAGATAGCAGCTACTTTTTAAGGGTTTATTTTAATGCTAGTAGTTAAAATAATTAAGCCGAAGTACTTTATTTCTTTAACTCCAAATTCGCACTTAAAAATATTAATTATAAAGCCGGCTTTAATAAGCCTTTAAAGTATTTTGCGAACGTGCCGACAGTATTTTGCTTTTAAGTTACTATAAATAAGTATGTCGTTAAAGTAAGCTATAGCAAATTTATCGAAAATATCAAATAACATGTTATTTATATAGTATTAAAAGCTGCTAAGTGCGCCGGTTATACCAAAGTTAACAACAAAGCATTTAAAAAGCCTAAACCTAGTAATAAAAGCCGTTTTCCACTTATTTCCGGGGGCAATTTAGAGTCTGTTAAAAGCCGCGGTAATATCGAGCTTTATATAAAACTTTGCGTGGCGCAAGGCATTTAAAGTTTCGCGGATAAGTAATATAAGGTAGCGGTTTTTTATAGTAACGTTATTTAAGCCGCGGTAGTCGACACAGATCTGTACCCCGTCCCTTAGCTTTCGGGCCAGTAGAATAAATGCTGCGGCAAAAGATGAGCTAGCGCGGATAAATCCTTTCGTAAAGTGGTCGTCGAGGTATTTTTAAATAACTAGCAATTTGCGTGGTAATATGGGGCGTGCTTTGCTATTAGGGGGGTTTTAGCCGGGTATTAACTCGATTTTATAGTCGAAAAAGCAATAAAGCGGTAGCAAGTCGGCGTTTTTTAGTAAAAAAGCCTTAATAAAATCGTAGTACTTGGTTAAAAGTCGAAATAACACATTTGCTTTAAATATAAGTAGTTTGCCGTTTAAGTATTTATCGATATCTTCGTTTATAACCTTACGCAGCTATAAAGCGCTCGCGACCTAGTTCCAATATAAAGCGAAACAGGAATAAATAGGCCCGGTGTTACTTTTACTTGTTAGGACTTTCTGTAAAGTAAGTTAATTTGTAGCTAAAGCTAGTTTATTAGCAGACCGGCGGTTGTCGTTAATAAATGTATACTTTATAGCAAGTAAAAAGTTTGTAATTGCATAAAAGCGGGTAAAGCTAAACGTTTAAACTTATATACCTTAAGTTTTAGCTAGTCGTAAAAATACAGCTGCGGATACTATATAAACGTTATCGGTATAATTTTTTTTAAAAATAGTAAGGTTACGAGTAAGCGTTAGTGGAAGTATAAAACTACTACAGTAAATATAAAAACCTAAAAATAAAGTACCGGATTGCTAATTTATAACAGGATTATTTTTTTATAGCTACAAAAGTTTAAATATTAGGTTAAGTCCGTCGAAAGGCTAAACAAATACCGTTATAAATTCCTTGTAACAGCTTATTTAGTAAGTAAACGTGGCCTTTTCGGTAATAAAATTACTAACGGAGCCGTCCGCTAAGCGTAACACATAAAGTAAATCGAGTAAAGTAAGAGGAATATGTTGCAATATAACAAACGTGCGGTCGATAAAGCCGTACAGTAAACAGCCGGAATTAACTATTGCGCTATAAGGTATATAACGGCCTTTAGTATAAATTATACTAAAAAGGTTAAAAAATATATTTAGTTCTATCGTACGCATATATACGTTTAGGGCCTACGTCTTCCGCTACTTTACTAAGCGCCTCCGGGAGCAACGTTTTTTAAAAGTTAAGCGTTTTTTTGTTAATCGGAGCTTGAAACGGACTCGGCTAAGGGATATATTTAATCCGATCCGGTAGTAATAACTTATAAGATATTCTAAAATCGGTACGGGCATTTTCGTCTGTAGTAGCTACTGTTGCTATAATATAAGCAGAGGTTATTATGCTTGCGCCGCCTGCGCTTATCTGCTAAAATAGGTCCGCGACGGCGTTGTTTTCCGGCTTTAATTTAAACTCTATTTAAAACTATTAGTTCGCTATACAAGCTAGTTATAATATCCGTAAATAATAATGCGGGCGTAATCCGGGTTAGCATGTAGTTAGTAAAGCGGTTGCTATAAAAATTCCGATTAGCGATATTATTCGTAAGTTGCCGGAATAATATAACCCAGCCCGAAAAGTTTTCGGCATTAAAGCGGTTTATAACCGAAACTAAGGCGGCTTATAAATTTCAGTTAACTTTATCCTTTAGCAAGTTAACTTTTTACCGGTTGCTATAGCTGCAGTCTTTAGCTAAGCAGTTAAACCGCGAAACGAAGTCTGCGTAATATATTCGGTTTTACGAAAGGCTTTTTAAGTTCCGCGCGGCTTTAGCTAAAACGTTTTCAATAATATAAAATAAGTTAAAAGCGTTAATAAAGGCGTAATAGTCTGTCCAGCCTAGCGGCTATAACGTAAGGTTAAAGCTATATATTGCTACAGTATTAATTCGTTAGCAAACCGTAACGTATACATTGCCGCTTAAGTACTAAGCTATATATAAAATGCGGTCGGCTGCTATAAAGTAAAAACCGTAGTTAAGGAATAATTTAATATATATAGCTAACCGCCAGTTTATATATTCGTATTGCCGCGCGGTAGGGTCTAATATAGCTCCTGTAAACTTATTAGGGTCGATACCGCAGGTACAGGTAAAGCAAAGGTTATAGGTGTAAACTTAAGAGGTTTATATTTATACAAGTCGGTTTAAAAGGTTTAAAGCCTTTTGTTTATAATATCGCGCTCGTTTTTTAGCCGTACCGGCCCTTAATCGCTCGGCTTTAAAGTTACAAGTTAAAATAGTAACTAGTATTTAAGTATTATAATACATAGTATTAGCGTCGCGGAGCCAAAAGTCTATTTAAAAGCAGCGGCGGAACTTGTCGAGGGATTTTTCATTAATGTGGGAAAACAGGCGGTCGAAAAAGCGTGCTTTAGTAAAGTAATCGCTTAAAAAGCGGGATACAAGTAAGAAGTCTCCGGGAAAGTCCCAAGCTAGTTCCTATAACCCTTTATATTAAGCTAAAAAGTTATACGCCCCGAGTTTATCAAACAAGGGCGTATCGGTCGTAAGGGGGTTAAAAGTCGGCATCGCGGTAGTTGCGTTGCCCTTTAAGTTATCCCTTTAAAGATTAGATATAATGTTTCGGTTACGTATCGGGTGCAAACCGCTATTAGTTCGGGTATAAAAAAAAGGTACAACAAACTGTTACAATTTAACTGCTAGTAAGGTCCAGGTATAACTTTTATTATTATATAAAAAGCTAAAAAAAAGGTGCAAAGCTAGCTTATAGAGATAAGGTTTTAGTGGTCGTTAACGCACAGGCGGTTCAAGCCTGTATCGGGCCGTCTGTTACCTGGTACCGTAACATAGCTCCTGTAAACTTATTAAAGTCAATACCGCGGGTACAAGTAAAGCGAGGGTTATAGGTGTAAACTTAAAAGGTTTATATTTGCGCAAGTCGGTTTAAAAGGTTTAAAGCCTTTTGTTTGTAATATCGCGCTCGTTCCTTAGCCGTACCGGCCTTTAGTTGCTTAACTTTAAAGTTATAAGTTAAAGTAGTAATTAATGTTTAAGTGTTATAATACATAATATTAGCGTCGCGAAGCCGAAAGTCTGTTTAAAAGCAGCGGCAGAACTCGTCGAGGGATTTTTTATTAATATGGAAAAACAGGCAGTTAAAAAGGCATGCTTTAATAAAGTAGTTGTTTAAGAGGCAGGACATAAGCAAGAAGTCTCCGGGAAGGTCCTAAGCCAGTTCTTGCAGCCCTTTGTATTAGGCTAGGAAGTTATACGCCCTAAGTTCGTTAGACGGGGGCGTATCGGTTATAAGGGGGTTAAAAGTTAGCATCGCGGTAGTTGCGTTACTTTTTAAGTTATTTCTTTAAAAATTAGATATAGTGTTTCGGTTACGTACCGGATGCAAACTGCTGTTAGTTCGGGTATAAAAAAGAAGTATAACAAACTGTTACAATTTAACTGCTAGTAAGGTCCAAGTATAACTTTTATTATTATATAAGGAGCTAAAAGAAAAGTGCAAAGCTAGCTTATAAAAATAAGGTTTTAGTGGTCGTTAACGCACAGGCGGTTCGGGCCTATATCGGGCCGTCTGTCACCTGGTACCGTGACAGTATTCGTGATTTTCGCTATATAGTTCGTTTAGGTTTCTATTGGTTTGTTAGGCTTAATGCTGCTTGCTTAGCATCGGCTTTAGTTTTTTTCTTATAGCTTTACGTAGTCGAAGCGTTATCGCTTTTATTTAGCCATTCGCTTTTTATTCCGTTACATGGCTTTCTTGTTTTACTGCTACTTTTTAGCTTTATTTAGGGCGTAAGTTAAACACGCGCTAACTAAGCAATAGTACTAATTACGCTAATGCGTCTCGCACTTCTTAAGGTACTTTGGGTTTGGCCGTAATATAGCGTAATTTCCTTTTAGCTTTATTATAACTAACCCTATTTTATGTTTTTAATATAGTACCTTTATAAAAGTACTTGCTTGTTATTAAAGGAACTACTTTTAGTGTAGTTTTTCTTCGAGGTAATATCCGCAGCTATTAACTACGTATAATATCTATAATAAAGCGTAATATTTTACGTAGCTAAAGCGTAAAATCTCGTTAAATCCTTCGCTTTTGCTCGGGGGCTCGTTAGCTACTGCAATTGTTTCCTCGGGGTTTAATAATGCCGTCCCTCGGACTGCTATTTATCCGTTTCGATAAAAGTTTTGTTTTTGTGCTATCTTTTGGGCTTGCCAGTCGCTTTTTAAGCTTTAAAAGTGCCGGAGCTTAAAGCCGCGAAAGTAATTGCTTTTATATACGTTAGTGTCTTTTTTGTCGTCGCTTATGTTAAGTTCGGAATGTTACGTATAAATTACTAGTGCATAACACATGCATTCCCTTTCTCTAGCTTGCTAGCTATATAACGCCTCGGGGTGCTATACACAAGCTTAATTAAAGTATTTCTAACACTTATTATATTGCTTAATAATGCTATTTTTGTTATACTTTAGGAGGTCCAATAGTTTTCCGGTTAGTTCCTTAGTAGCTGCGCTAAGTTATTTAGCTTATATAATAGCCGAAGTCTGTCGTGTAAGTTCGGGAACTTTTTGCTACTTGTCTCGAAAACTTTTGCAGTTTTAAGCGAAATATCCTTTTTTGCCGCAATTATAGCATTCCTTATTTCCGCGCCTTCCGTCGCGCTAGGTCGCGTTAAGGTTTATTAGTCCTGCGTAAGTTCCAGTAGCGGTAAACTGGTATCGTTAGTGTTAAAAGGATATAAGGGGTTATGCAACTAAAGTGCATAAGTGCTCGTTTAAATCATAAAGTGAAGCGTATGAAGTTATATGGGGTTATAACTTGGTTATTTTCTGCTTGATTTTCTAAAAGAAAAAGAGAGAAGAAATCCTCCTTTATATACAATTTTCCCATAATTCCACTTGATTCCATATGTTTCTATATTACTAATCCTGCTTATAAATAAAGTATAACTTAAGTAATAATACTAAGTTATAGTTGGTTGATTTATAAGCAACAGTTTCAGAACATTCCATGTGATTCCATGGAATTCCACGGGGTTCTACCTGGCTTACCCTGTAGTACAGGGTAAATTTCGAATACAGCGGTATTCGTACAACAGTTAGTAAAGGCGCCTTTAGCGTCGCTTCCCGGTATTAGCTTAGGGGCGCTTTCCGCCGTTTTAAGAGCTTTTCCTTTGCCGCTTTATACGTCGCTTATATAGCCGGTTGTCGATTTTTACGGTTATTATAATATAATCGTTTAGTTTGTTTAGTCGTTTTTTTTTAGTTACTTCGTTTTTAACGTTATCTTTAAATCCTGCGTAATATTGCGCCATAAAGGCATCGTCGTCGGTTCATTCGGTCCTAAAAGCAATTTATTTAAATTCTGCTACGTACTTAAAAGCTAAGCCCTTTTGCTTAAGTTACAGTAGTTATCGTTCCGCGGTTCTTGCTTCGTTTAAGTTTCCGAATATGTTTTAAAGTTTTTCCTCGAACCTAGCGTACTTCTTAAACAGCTTTTTAATGTCGTCGTTTTGGTTTTTTTTGTCGTTATTTAAGTAGTTTTTTATAATAAGCTCAAACTATTTTAAAGCGTCGCCCTTTAATAGCCCCGCGGCCACAAAAATTTTATCGGGCTTTATAATAATCGTGCGGGCGTAAAATCGTAAGTACACCCGGACTTAAGTAAGAAATCCTCGTACGTTACTTTCCACTTTATCGTATTAAAGTGGAGTTATTAGCTTGTAACTTCCGGTAGTTTTTTTATCTGGGATTGCCGTAACCTGGGCCTTTAGCTGCTTATTGTTTTCCTTTACGGCGGTAAGTTATTGTTCCAGCAACAAAATGCAGTTTAATATGTCTTATGCCGTTTATGCTAGCGTATTTGCCGTGCTCGAGGTAGGGGTTTAAGGTGCTATAACTGTAGCAATGTTATTACCTAATAGTTATATAATAACGTATTAAACAAAAGTAATTAAAATGTAACGATATATCCCTTTAATGTAACAATACGTCCCTTTACGTTCCGGCAAAAGAAAATAAAGTATAAAGTTTATGTTTTTAAAGTAAAGCACGATAGCTGTACAAGTATTAAGCTGGTAATATATAAAGTCTTTTGCCGCTAGAGGTTTACTTAATATCGATCGTTAGGAAGTATTGCTCCCTTTAGTTTTTAAGAAATAAACTGAAGCTTAAATTAATTACTAAAGTAATAAATAACTAGTTACATAGGAAATCCTTTGCCTTATATATCCTTTATTCCTTTACTAATTGTCCGTAAATCGGTTAAATATGTTGCGATCTAATATATCCTTTTGTTGCTTAGTTAGCTAAAGTGTTACTAAATCGGCTAAATATGTTACGATCTAATATATCCGTAACGTAACCCTCGGTCCGTGTTTTTTTCGTTCCTTATCCCGGGCCTGTTTATTATTTTAGGACTAACTCACTTGTTTTAGGACTAATTAACTTGTCCTAGGACTAAGTCCCTGTCCTGGGATAATTTCTTTATCCCGGGCCGCCGTATTAAGTTGCCTTTTGTTAGTTCGTAACAGATAGCCGTACAAGTATTAGGCTAGTGGTATATAGAGTTTTCTGCTGCTAGGGGTTTACTTAATATCAATCGTTAAAAGGTATTGCTTCCTTTAGTTTTTAAAAAGTAAACTAAAGCTTAAATTAATTACTAAAGTAATAAATAACTAGTTACATAAAAAATCTTCTGCCTTATATGTCCTTTATTTCTTCACTAATTGTCCGTAGCCGTTAGCTTAAGCCGCCCGGATAGCCTCGCTATTCCAGCTATCTGGATATGTTAGATAGCTTCGCTATCCAGGCTATCCAGTTACGTATTTGTTCCGTCCCTTGTCTTAGGCCCGTTTGTTGTCCTGGGACTAACCCACTTGTTTTAGGACTGGTTGACTTGTCTTAGGACTAAGTCCCTGTCCTAGGATAATTCCTTTGTCCCGGGCCGCTATATTAGGTCGCCCTTGTTGGTTCGTAACATAAAAGTTCGTAAATAATATCGTAATATAATAACTGTAAGTAACTCAAAAAAAAAAATATCCGAATTATTATAATAATAAGTATAGTTAAATACAGTTAGTATATTACTTATAAGGTGCCGTAGTAATTAACGGATACTTAAGGGACCTTTTGTCCTCTAAAAAGAAAACGATGTGTAACGATACGTCCCTTTGCGTGCTGGCGAAGGGAAATAGGGTATAGGGTTTATGTTCTTAAGGTAAGGCACGATAGCCGTACAGGTATTAGGCTGGTGGTGTATGGAGTCTTCTGCTGCTGGGGTTTTACTTAATATCGATCGTTAGAAGGTATTGCTCCCTTTAGTTTCTAAGAAGTAGACTGGAGCTTAGATTAATCACTAAAGTAATAAATAACTAGTTACATGGGAAATCCTTTGCTTTAAATGTCCTTTATTCTTTTACTGATTGTCCTTGGACCGTTAGGGAGCGATGGTTACCTTCTGCGGTCCTGTTGGTCCTTGCCTTAAGGGCGCTGGGACCGGTAACTATTTTCTGCGGTCCTGTCGGTCCTTGTCTTGTTATGTGACCTGCATCAGTTATAGGTTCCTTCGTATCTGTCTGGTCGTTTGGCTCGTAACGTTCTTCTGGGTCGCGGTTCGGGCCGCCTGTGTGTTGGTTCGTAACACGATGCCTCTGCTATATATAGGCATACCTAGCCCGGGTGGGGCCTGGTCCGGCCACAAGGCTGGGACAGAGCCTCACTATAACAAACCGCGCCACCACCGCCACATTTAACACCCGCTACATAACCGCTCCCAAGCTGAAGCTTTACTAGCTAAATCTTTTTCCTTTCCTTAAGCAACAATATAAGTCTTAACTAGAACCACCAGCAGTAAAACTATGTTATGATAAGGCCGAGCCATGGGCTCGTGGACCTACCATGCACCTCCCGGGTACGCTACCTGTATATATAGCGGAGGTATCACCCTCCCTTTAGGGGATAGGAGGTCCCTTAAGTATCCGTTAACTACTATGGAGCACAATAGGTTATACACTAACTGTACCTAACTACACCACAACTGTGACAAACTGTAACATATATAAATATTTCGTTTAAATCTTTAATGCCATTTAAATATACTTTATAAAAAGTTTTTTTTTCTTTTCTAAAAATTGAATATTTTAGCATGTCTTAAACCCCGCATTCTAAGTCACCTGACGAAATAGCGAAAAAAAAAGGTTTGCTTGGTTTTCTTATTAAAGTCAATCTAGACGCAGCTTACCAGCGGTGTTTTGATTGTCAATCAGCACGCAGGTATCTCACGTTGCTTTTCGAGCCATGGAAAGTCAAGAGCATAACATAACTCCTCTAGAATCTTTGAATCTAGAACTTCCTCCTAGTTGCATTGAATTCTGTCCTGCTCACCCAGAGTATTTCATTGTTGGAACCTACAATCTGCAGCCAGAAAACGCTTCTGAGGTCAAGCTAGAAGAAGCCAACGAGCAGCAGCCAACTTTAAAGAAGCCACAGAATCGCAATGGCAGCCTCGTGGTGTTTCAGCTACTTGACAAGTCAGGCATGTAAGTGACTCACCTCTCCCCTTCATAGAGTCTTCTGACGGCTGTTTTCATAAATGGTCAGATGCCATGTACAGACCGTTTCGTGTCCATCTGCTCTGCTAGATATCCACTTCCATCCCGATCCTGCGAAACAAAACGTAGCAGCCGTGGTGTCAAGTACAGGGGCCCTTTCTTTTTTTCGGCTTGATCCATCTTCTTCTGCATCGGAACCGCTCGGAGAAATTTCTACACACAAGCCGCTAGGGGATACCGACGATGTTCTTTTTCTGTCGTGTGCTTGGCATCCTACACTGTACGACCTACTTGCAGTCACCACCTCTGATCACCATGTTCACGTTCTACGAGTAGACGACGACTGGAATGTACACGAGACGACTCCTCAACCAATCATCACCCATTCTCTCGAGGCCTGGACGGTCGCATTCTCACCGTTTTCAGCTTCTATCCCAGCGGAGGAAGGCGCTTGTGTGTTTCCAAGATCTCAGACGGCCACTCTGTTTTCAGGTGGTGACGATTCGAAGCTTCTTCTCAGTACCTTGACTTGCCACCCGGCTCAGAATGGCGGTGGTGGCCGAGTGATAGAGGCAATATCTTCCCCGTCCACTGTCAAGGGTCACGAGGCAGGCGTTACCGCTATATTACCGCTTGAACTCATACTCCCCGATAGCTCTATGATCGTTATCACAGGCAGTTACGATGACCAAGTCAGAGTATACGACATTCCTGCTCCCGTAGCAGGCATCATACCGCGGCGACCTAAGGTTATAGGACAGAAAAACCTTGGAGGTGGAGTATGGAGATTGAAACTCATCCATCTTTCTAAAGAAAATGATGATGGATGTTTAGAAGCAACCAAATGGACTGCCCTGGTTCTGGCATCATGCATGCATGCAGGATCCCACATTCTTGAAATTTCTGGCAATAGAAACGTTGACTGTTTAATTCGTATATTGGGACGCATGGATGGTCATAAAAGCATGAACTACGGCAGTGACTTTCAGCCAGGGTCTGAGCTCGGCGAAAGAAACCTTCGCTGTATATCAACCAGTTTTTACGATAAACTGCTTTGTTTTTGGGAGGTGTAGCTAAGCTTATATATTACACTATATACTTTAAAGCTATTTTTAAGCTAATTTTAATTATTTAAATTTATAAATGTTGCTTTAATATTTTAATAAATATAAATAATGCTTATTTTAAATTAATCATTAAATATATAATACTGTTAAAATAATAATAAATAGCATAATTATGATAGCTAGCATAGCTAATTAGCTAAAATGTAATCTCTTACATAAAAATCACGTAACTTAAGGTTTATTTTATTTTATTTTTTCTTATAGCCGGTTTATTACTATATATATATATATATAATAAATAGTAATTATACTTTAGTTTTATAAAATCGCTTTTTATTTAGTTATTTAATAAAGATTGTTTTAATCGTTACTTTATGATAATAAAAACTAGTTTTAAATGCCCAGCTAAGATATATGAAAAAAGGAAATGCACAATACTTACTTTATTTCACCAATACATACACCGCCCAGATAAGATCAGATATTGCCAGCACGTCCCCCGGCGCATGTTGTATCATATTCCGTACTGCTCCATCCACGTTGATCGCTGCCTGCCTATCCGTCCACCTTGACTCAACAAAGACTCCATGTCGATGCCCCATGGTCTACGCCGCATGGTTTACAAATAAGACATCCCAGACCGAGCGCTTCCGCCCACTACCCCTCCCAGATCGTCGTCGTCATCGTCGTCGTCGTCAGCCCAGCGTCCAACCCGTCTGTCGATCCTTATTCTCACGATGGCTGCGCAACCGGTCAACGGAAACATGGGAATGGGCGGCAGAGATAGCGCCCAGGACCACAACGTCGTCTCTACAATACATGCCTCTCTCGAAATCGTTTACAATCCTCACTCTAGCAGCAACGATCGCAACGCAGCTCAGAAACTCCTCGAGGAAATCAAGGCTTCTGATGAGGCGCCCTCCCATGGTTATCAGCTCGCCTCCAGCAAGGACCAGTCTCCAGTGGTCAGGCATTATGCCCTGTCACTACTTGAGTACCCGATCAAGCTCAAATGGGCGGACTATAACAAGACACAAGCCGGAACGCTACGAAATTGGGTTATGGAACTATCTCAGAACATCTCTCCAGCCGACCCGGCCTATCTGAGGAACAAGATCGCTTCGCTATGGGTCGAAGTGGCTAAGAGAACATGGGCTGCCGAGTGGATGGATATGGACATGCGCCTCGTCCAATTGTGGCAAATGCCTGATTCTGCTGTGCACAAGGAGTTTGTCCTGACTGTTCTCGAGATTCTCTCTGATGAGATATTCAGCGGCCAAGATCCGGTTGTCACCTTCCGCGAAACCGTCCTTAGTAAGGCTTCTGTGGAAATCTTTACTCCAGCAGCCGTGCTAGCTGATGTGTTCCCCGACAGACAGGCAGGGCCAGATGTTCGGTATGGAGAGGAAGGCTGGCTCGGCCGGGTCACTGATATGCTTCGCCATTGCTTGTCTGGAGACCTGCAAAACAATCAAGATCTGCGGAGCTGTGTTATTCGTGGCCTGGGTTTGATTTATGCCTTGATGCCATGGGCCATACCGCGAGCCGTTTTCGTCACGGGCTGCGTGCCAGTCTTGTGCGAAGGCCTCCGTGCTTCCCACATAGATGTCCAGAAGGTAAGATGAAACCTTTCCTCAGTTTCGACTCTCTTGTTTACTGTATCTAGGCATCGTTGGAAGCCATGCATGCGCTATACTCACGTACCAGTCTCAACGCTGATGAGTTCGTCGATCTTGTGGTTCCCCTGTATAACAGTAAATATATCAACCTATTCAAGCAACTCTTCCAGTGGTCCTCGGTAGATCCCGAAGACATTGACGATGACAAGTACCACATCGCCCAAAAGCTATCTGAAGTAAGTGAAGATGGAATCTTCGCTCTTTTCTTACTAAAATCTGCTAGGTAGTCCATTTCCTCGGCAACTATTTGGACCGACGCTTCGCCGCGTTGCCATCAGATCCGTCGCAACGAGTAGACCTTCAGGGCTTCCTCCAGCTGCTGCTGTTGATAGTACAGAGTCCGAGCCTGCTGGTTTCCATCCATGTACTGGTAACTTGGACCCGTTTACTCCACCATCCGACACTCGGACCCAATATTGCACAAATACCAGCTTTTATAGGACCACTCCTCGAGCTTTGCAGCTCTAGACTCGTCCGCTATGAGAGCCTGCCAGAGGACACTCCGGATCACACGTTACTCTTTCTAATAGAGGACACAGACACGGTTCCTGAGCGGCATGCCTTCCTCGGCAATTACCGACGTTACAGCTCACTGGTGGTCGAGAATATCGTTCAGCTTCAGATGAAAGAAGCCATTCAACACATACTCAACCAGACGCAAAACGTACTGGAGCACCTCTACGATCATTCGCCTGGGTTTGACGTGACCAACTACTCCAAAGTATCCAAAGCTGTACTTCGAGTTGATGCCCAGGCGACAGTTATAGAGTCGGCCTTGAAAGGCTATGTCAAATGGCGATTGCGGTTACAGAGAGATGGCCAGATCCACGATGAAGTCATCGTCCCTTTGGAAGATCTTATGGAGACATGGTGCAATCGCTTACTAGAAATGAAGTTCGAGGATCCACTCATACGAAGACGCATACTCCAAGGTCTCGTAGCATTCTCTACAATGGCGCTTGAGAAGAGGTCTGGCTTCATGTTCAAGGTCCTTCAGCATATATTGCTCACCTGGCCAGCCCCTCAGCCTGATCACAAGCTGTACAGCGACGCTGTCAAAGATTTGCAGCAGGAGAGCATGACTGAATTGCAGCGGCTTGCCATAAATATGCCAGATGAGCTGATTAAATACTACGGTGACATCGAGACGCAAGTTAAGGAAATGGTAGCCTCCGGTTCGCTCGACGAAAAACGCCAAATCTCATATCAAACGTTCCTGTTCACTATAGTTCTTCGATCCACCGGACTAGATGACGGAGCCAAGATGCAGAAATTGCAAGAGTTTATCGAGCCTGTCAAAGCACGGTGGCAAGATGATCATTTAAAGCAGCTATTGTCGTCTCATTCCGGGTTCTGCGAACTCCTTGCACTTGACAAAGCACAGAGGTATATAGCGCACACTCGCATGCATGAGATCCAGGACTGGGGCGCAGTTGAGCTCGATGCTGAAGGTCGGGCTCTGCAACTCGAGCTTGAAGAACGACAGCAATTGCTCCCGTTGCGCCCTACCAAGGCGTTCCTCACCTGTTCTACCGACAAGGTCGAGAAAGACTCGCCAATGCACCACACCTCAGCGGCCCTCTGGCAAGAGGGATTTACCATTATTCTGCCTCAGCTTCTGAGCTTCTTAAACCACGCGCATGCTTCAAGCTCTCCTGATACTTGGTCAATTTTGCCGGCTGAGATGAGGTCTATCGTTGGCCGTATTTTGACAGACCGCTTCTGGCAGGCAGGTATCTCGGAGGGCAGCAAGGATGATTTCTATGCTCGAGTCCTGGATAAAAAGAGCACATTGGAGGGGCTGGCATCATCGATCCGAGGTTCAATTCGTTTCGCCCGCGAGTCTTGCTACGCCATTATCTACTGCATGTCTCGACTACCAATCCAGTTCTACGGATTCAGTGAATTGCCAGGACCCTTGGCTGAAGCGCTTCTTGCTCGATCATCTGACCTCTCGGCCCATCAGCTCATCAATCTCCTGAATCTCGTCAGATACTTGGTAGACAACTGTCCTGTCAAGCTACGTGAACATTTCCTGCCTTCATTACTTCGTGCGTGCTTTCAACAAACAGACGCGCGTATAGTCTCGGATTGGGATAAGCTTACCCGGCAGCAAGAAGTGAGATCGGACGGCGATGCTTTAACGGAAGAGATGAAAGCCGAGAGCCTGCTGAGGCAGCTCACCTACACATCAGTAATGCAGGTAGCCGACTTTCTGGACCCAGCAAGAAGAAGTGAGTTGCCCTTATCCAGGATTTCCTGCATATGAGCTAACGCGTGAGGGGCAGATATAGCGGACGGAATACAAGGCGCAGAACAACAGCGAAAGTACCCCTCGCTGCGGTCATTCTGTCTGATGCATGTCGAGATCGCGGAGCCAATGCTTGTCTTCTGCACTCACGTGATCAGAATCCGAGATTCTCGGTGTTGTGGCATCATGCTGAAAGTGCTGCGCTCCATAGTTCCTGACTTCGCGGTGACCGAGCAAGGCCTGCAGCAGTCTATGGAAGATGACCCGGAAACGGAGCTGAGGCGGAAGAGTCGTGGTCTTTCCATTGCAGCCGACGCGGCATATCATATTCGCGAGTACATCGCCTCGGAAATAGTTAAGGCGTGCTGTGAATCACTTCACGAATCGTATTTCGTTGATCTACAAAAGGATATTGCTGCACTAGTTGCTACAATCCTGACCTCTTATCAAGGGCTAACTGCTACAGCACGGAACGTTCTTACTATCCTACCTGGTATGGAGCCAGGAAGAGTGGACGAGACCATCCAGAAGATGACCATGGCGGGCGTGAGCAGCCGTCAACAGAGGTCCTATATTCTAGAATTATTTGGAGAACTGAAGGGAAAGAGTGTAGCGGACCAGGGCAAGTTAGACAAGAGTATGCCGATGTCTGTGCCACAAACGACGTCGAAGAAACCAGCTCGCAGCAAGATGGCACAGAAGTTTATGAACGCACCAGATACTGTCATTGGGGGGCATGGAGGCCAGACCAGCGGCAATGTACAAGCCGATGGCTCAGAGCTCGAGGGCGTGGCCAGCCTTTTTGACTCTTAACGTAAGGCCCCCCAAAAGGCCGGCATAGCCAGCATGAGAGTCAAGCTTGACGTGCAGCAGTATGTAACTTGAAAAATCAAGACCCCAAGACCTGAAGATCTATTGCTAGTGCAAGGGAAATCCCAGACCGAAAGTAGACCAGTTTGCTAAGGCCTATCTTAAGAGCGCGTAGCAAAGTAACATATTCACATGCATGCTAGGCTTTTACTGCCTTTTTTTCTGGTTAAGGAAATACTATGAAAATTGATTTTAATACGACAGAAAAAGACCAGCTTTTAACTATACTTTTTATTGTACTGCGGGGTTTAAAGCTGGTATAAACATGAAAGTACCTAATGCTTTTAGAGTTGCTCTGTTAGGTACATTACCCACCTGGCCAATCAGTAAGGTAAACTATTGCAACGTATGACGGTGCTGTATTCTCCATGCCGTCGCACCTTGCGTTTTATCGCTCTGGCACTGACTAAACAATATCTTTCTGACCTTACATGCAAGCGTGTGAGTAACACACCAGCTTCTTGTTACATATACCAGTCTCTGCACAGTTTTTCTTTATCTGGAATGAGGCGTCCTTTAATCCGCTAGTCCGTCCATCTACCGTAAACTTTCCCTAGGATCGCAATGGAGGACCGAGATCCGTTTACCGAGTTAGAGATAGAGACCGAAGAGCAACTGTGGGCTGGTATGTTCTGTTTCGCCTTGGCCAGATGGCCTCTTGTTCTCTAGAAGAGCATGGCTGACGTGTAGAGCTTTGCAGAAGTAGACAAGGCCGTTGCCACCGAATGCGCCGCCCACGCCCACGAAGCTATCGACGATGCGTTACGCCAATGGCTGTACCTGGCTGCGCGATGTCGCGACGACTTCTCGCAGTCCGAAGAAGACGTCGCTACTTGCTCCCACTTCCTTCTCCGCGGCCGCCTCTTCCATACGAATCCAGAATACGTCCGCACGCAGATTATATACAGCCTATTGCAGGAAGATGAAGCCGGTCCCTTGTATGCCATTGCCACCTTTCTGTTGCTCGACGGCCGGGCCGAAGAAGCAACCTTTCGAAGAATGATCGGCGAGAACTGCTTCTCAAGGTTGCTCGAGCTTATCAATGGTCGCAAGGAATACGACCCAAGTCTGCATCGGCTGCTCCTCGAGCTGATGTACGAGATGTCGAGAATCGAGACCCTTCGTATAGACGACCTTCTACACGTTGATGACGGCTTTGTGGTCTATCTTTTCCAGCTTATTGAGCAGCTCTCAGATGATGCTCATGACCCGTATCATTATCCGGTCATACGTGTCCTGGTAAGCTAGCATGCAAGTGCCCCTCAGGCTGAGCTAACATGCACGATCATCAGCTGGTACTCAATGAACAGTACATGGTCGCATCGGCTATCGCAGCCGGTGGCCCTGCAGAGTCCGGCGGCCAGCTGACGAACAGAGTGGTCAAATGCCTCAGTCTACACGGCCCAATGTACAGGACGTTTGGGGAAAACATCATTCTGCTTCTTAATCGTGAAACCGAGACAGCACTGCAGTTATTGATCCTGAAGTTGCTCTATCTCCTTTTCACCAACGTGCGAACATACGAATACTTTTATACGAATGACCTGCGTGTCCTTCTCGACGTCATAATTCGCAACCTCCTCGACCTTCCTGACGATCTAATGTCACTACGCCACACGTATCTTCGCGTCCTTCATCCCTTACTCGCACACACGCAACTGAACCAGCCACCACACTACAAGAGAGAAGAAATACAGAAGGTTCTGAGGATTCTAGCTGGATCAGGCAATATACATTTTGCACCTGCCGATGAGACAACACTGAGACTCGTAGATCGTGTGTCCAAAGTCAAGTGGCTTTCGGGAGACGTTACGGGTGTAGGTGCAGGCGAAATTGCACGCAAATTTCTCGGCATTAGCCTTTCATCTACTGACACCGCTAGCAACGTTAGTGTGTTAGATGTAGCGGCCGTCAGTGAGAAGCCGGGAGTACAAACACCAAGCCGGAAGACAGAGGGCGAGACTGAAGCCTTGCTCGAATCTGATACCTACAGCCAGGAAACCACCCCTCCTGGACCTAATAGAGCAAAGAAACCTGTACCCCAGGTGCCTAAGCACAGGCACGGGGTCCCATGCGCCTCTCCTGCGGTACCAGCTATCATTGACAATGGCGGTCCTGCAAAAAGACTGCCTCCTAAAGCGCCGCCGCCGAGACGTAAAGGTCGGCTTAAGACGGTAACGTCGGCTTCGGAAGGAGCAATACCAGTATCAGAGCATACGTCATAGTATGATTAACTGCGATAAGACTTAGGATTAAAAGTATTTAAACCGCAAAAATAATAAAAAGCTACAATAAAGTTACAAAAAATTTTTGAAGGGGAAATGCAATAAACGTAATAAAAATAATTGAAATTAATCGAAATAATACAAGTCACATGGTAATAAACCATGTATCGATGCCTTATGCGGGCACGATCCTCATCCACTCTAAAAGTACAACCACTACCAGCTGTTATGTATGTCTGATACCCTTTTGGGAAGGGTGGCCGACTCAGCCCATTTTGTGCAGCGGTTCAGAGTACTGCGCACCCCAGATGTGACACCATCCCGCCTGAACTAGTAATCTTCACTGCTTCCAGCCCAATGGGCTCTAATTAACTCAAAAACTGAATCATCAAGGGCCTCCTGGCGAAGATTCCTGGCGAAGATTCTTGCTTCGAGACGTACCTTACTGCACTAGTCAGCTTTCGAAGAACTACGTCCAATCCGGCTTTGCCGGTTTCTTACAGCTTGCCGTACCTATCTACCTTCTTCATGTACCTGATCTACATTCTTACCTCCCTATCTGCCTTATTGCGCACCAAAAGCCTACGTACCTGTACTACTAAGTCTTGAGGGGTTACTGCGGCTTGCGTCAATACATCATGTCAGCCAAGGCTCCCTCATCCGCTCCTAATCCCAATATCAGCACGCCCGCCCTTGACCGTGGAGGAGGACGAGGACGAGGGACAGAAACGACTACTGCCTTTGTCACTGGCAACAGCCTTGACTACCACCACCAACAACAACCGCCACAACAGTCTTCCCGTCCAGGCTCGGGCAGCTATTTCTCTTACCACCAGCCACAGCCGCAATACCCGACACAAAGAAATCCCCTTACCGATGACCAAACCGTGTCCAACACCCTCGCCAACACTCACGTCTCTGATAATCTGCCAATTCCAACCCACAGCAACAGCAACCGTCAGCCCAAGTTCGTCGAGGAATGGGATGCTAGTGTGAGAGGAAGTAGCATCATTGACGGGCCTAGCGCGCGACAACGATCCCAGAGCCCAGCCATGCAGCGATCCAATTCCGTTATGTCCTCGCGATCCGAGGTCATCCCCGGCGACGGCGCCAGTAGCCAGGGGATATCTTTATCGCGGGGGAATACCTTGAAGAAGAAGAACTCGCTCCGCAGGAGTGGCAGCCTTAAGCGCAACAGTAGTCGCAGGAGCATGAAGGCTGGAAGTGTTAGAAGCCTGGCTTTACAGAGCTCGCACGACTCCGACGAACTTCACAGTGCCTTTTTCTGCCCTGTGCCCACATCGGGAAGTCCGACCGAGACTTTAGCGAACAGGTTTCAGAGTAAGGCATTCGAAATCTTACTGTTCTCTTTCTGTTGCGCATCGAATGCATTGGCTGACGCTATTACCTGTAGCTTGGCGTAAGATACTTAAGGATCTCATCGCGTATTTTAGAGAAATACAGACGCACTACGAGCACCGTTCGAAATCGCTGTTGAAGCTTGCCAACGTACTTAACAATACGTCAACTCCACCGGGTTTCCTTGCGTCTGGCGGTCTTGACGATGCCCTGCAAATCTTGCGAAACTATCACAAAACAGCAATCGTGGAGGCGAATAAGGCGCGCGAAATCGAGGAGGATGTCATCTTAGCCTTGACTGGACTACGCAGCGACTTGAACCAGAAAATGAAAGAAATTAAAAGCTTGTCTGGCGATTTCAAGAATTCTGTCCAAAAGGAAATGGATGGAACGAGGAGAGCCGTGAATGCCCTCCAGGAGATCTTGGGGCAGACCGAACTCGACTCCTCTATGACAACGGGCAAGCAAGATCCTTACCTGCTGCGACTGGCAGTAGATCGACAAGTGGAGCGCCAACTTGACGAAGAAAATTACTTACACCAGGTACGTGCCATTATTGTGGCTCGTGATGATGACGGAAGCTTACTGATAACAGGCGTATCTTAACCTCGAGACTTCGGGCCGTGAGCTTGAATCTATCGTGGTTGGCGAGATACAGAAGGCATACAATGCCTATGCTGGTATCCTCAAGCGAGAATCGGAAGCAGCCTACAATGCTCTTGACGAGCTTCGCGTTGGCCCCATTGCCATGCCCAAAGACCATGAATGGACAAACTTCATACAGAGGGACTCGCAATTTGTAGACCCGGAAATGCCTGTTCGGTCTGCCGAACACATCCATTACCCAGGACGAGATCATTTCGCTTGCCAGGAGATCCGAGCGGGATTACTTGAGCGCAAGAGCAAGTATCTGAAAAGCTACACAGCTGGATGGTATAGGTTACTGGTCTCGATATCATAGAGGATTTAACTAACCGGGAGATAGGTATGTGCTGTCACCTACCCATCTGCACGAGTTCAAGTCGGCAGATAAAACCGGAATACCTGTCATGTCCCTGTATCTTCCGGAACAGAAGCTCGGCTCACACTCCACCGAAGGAGGTTCCTCCAACAAATTCATCCTCAAGGGTCGACAGACAGGTTCGATGCATCGCGGCCACACCTGGGTCTTCCGCGCCGAGAGCCATGATACCATGATGGCTTGGTACGAAGATATCAAAGCACTCACGGAGAAGTCCCCAGAAGAGCTGAGCCATTTCGTTAAGGGCCACGCTCGGACGTACTCGCGGTCCTCTCAACGCAGCACCAGTAGCGATGGCATGGTGGATGAAGATGACGAGGAACCCTTTTCAGTCGATCCTTCCGTAGCAAGCCCCGGCTCTCGCCACGAGTCGGTCTCGAGCCGACCTGAGCCTGGCGGGCGATTCCCGTCCGATATTCAGGTCAACGCACAAAGGGGAATGCACGTTCCTCTCTCCCCCAGCAGTACTGGCTCGGGCTTTCAAGAGAACGAATACACGATGCGTGGTGCGGCTCCCGATGGTTATTCGGACCGTGACACCGTTGCTGCTGCCAGCGCCCTACCTGGTAGTGGTTTGGGAGAGCCCTACGCCAGAAACCGGAATTCCACTCTCATCGGGCAGAGTTACGGAAATACTTCGAGTGTGAGAATGGATCAAGCACCCAGCCATGCAGCCGTGATTGACTCTCAAGCAAGGGCGGACGGGGTCAACCCCTATAGCGGGCAACCTACAGCCAATCGCATGACGGACGTTCCCGTGGTGATGACTGGCCCAGTGTCAGCGCTAACTGACTCGACAAGCACGACGATCCTAAGCCAAGACTCAAATATTCCTAGCTCGTACGGCAATACCACTGGTGATGGTGACGGACGACAACAAGCGTATGTTACAATGGATTATTCCGCACATATGGAGCAGCAGCCAATGTTGCACGGCAATGGTTTCACGAAAGAGCAGTCCGTTCCCCAGAATGGGCATGTTCGACCAGATGGGCAGAGGACAAACAGCACGCCGCATGTGCCAGGCGAATATCCTCGAAGTACACCACAGACCCCAGGGTTATATTGAGCGCGTGGAAGAACACGAGCCATGTAGTCGAAGTTTTAGGTTCATTTTGCTACTTCTACGATTTATCCGGCGTGATTCTGGTTTTGCGATGAGCATCGCGACAATCGAAAGAGCAGCAACTGCTTAGATACCCCGAAGACAAGCGTTACGCAAGCTTTTGCTATGACAATAACTGGCCAGGCCACATTCTCGGAAACGCAAAGTTTTTTTTCTGGAGCGCATATTTGTTTATAGGCAACAGATTTATCCCATTTATTCCCCTCAATGCTAGCTTGTTGCACGGCATTTCACTGGAATACGCTACTTTCATGCTCTTCACTTTTCGCGAATCCTACACACCGACAGCAGGGAAAACATGAATATGCTATTACTTTTTATTTCCCCCCTTGTTATTGGAATTGAGCAAGAAGACGAACCCGGGTTGATGGCTTACCAGAGAGGGATAAGATCACGCTTTGAGTACACATGGTAATGAGTTAGGATACATCGTTTAGCTAACCGGTCGACCTGCTTTTAATCTTCAGCACTTTGATAAATGTGTCAATAATGTATACACTTGTGTCTGATTACCGTTCTCCCGACACTCGGGGTTTTATGTCTTTCCAAGAAATTCGATGAATACCTAGCTGTTGGGTGTTTTTACCCGCAATGTCCCGCAAGAGATTTCAAAGGATAGCTTTTGTCTGTGTAGTACCTAGCTATCGTCAGGCTCCATTGGGAATAAAATCCTGAAGCTCAACCGCCAATGCTTGACTACGTGGCCATCGTCCACCGCGTGCGAGTGAAAATGGCATCACACAACAGCCAGCCAGCATAGTCCAACCTAGCAAGATCTCGCCCAAGTCGCACAGCTGCACGCAGGTAAAGTCGCATGAGCAAAAACACTAACAAATCGATGTTTGATTCCGGAACGCCATTCTCCCCTGCACATGAACGTGAACTTCCCCACAGGGTGAGTTCGTAATGGCGATCGAATCCCAACCGGTCTCACAGCCGGACACAAGGTATGTGCGTCGAAGGACAGTGACGACGAGCACGTAGAAGAGAGGGTATCTTCCGAGGCCGAGATCAAGACTAGGTAGGTATCGCCCAGACGCTTCATCGGCCTCTGCTTGAGAAACCACCACGTCCCCTACCACCACCGCTACCACCTCGGCTGTAACCGCCTCCGCGACCACCGCCTCGCGCACCGAAGCCACTGCCACCACGTCCACCACCACGTCCACCAAAGCCACCGCCGCCGCGCCCACCAAAACCTCCCCTGCCCCCACGCATTGGGCCGCCGCGTCCTCCACGTCCGCCTGCGCCGCCGCGACCAGCCTTCTTGACCTTAGGTGCACCCGGCGGCGGCTTTGGTTTTGGCAGAAAGCGCTCGAATGGTAGGAGTTTCTCGCTTCCAATATAAAACTTGTCGCCGGGCTTGAAGCTGGTGGCCTGTATACCCTCGGATGGCTTGATGGTAAAGTAGACCTGATTTAATGGACCCAGAACCTCGTCGATCTTGCCAACGGATGTCTTGTTCTCAAGGAACATGGCCGCGTTGAATTGCGGAATCTTGGCATTGGTGCTGCTGCAGACCATCTCGCCCTCACAAGCGTGCAAATATGTGCCCATCTCAAGGATCGTGTCGGGCGGGCCAAAATCGCGCTGGCCGAACCCACCGCGGCCTGTACACAGGGTCGACGTCAGTGTATACACTCAGAAATGCGACGAATTCAACGGCAGTCGTGGCAAACAGCGCCAAACGCTCTTGTGTGAGCTGGGCAGAGGTGCAACTTACCATTACCGCGACCGCCTCCACGACCTCCGCCGAAACCTCCACCGAAACCGCCTCGTCCGCGCGGCGCTCCTCTCGACATGTTGCTTTCTTGGATTATGCCGTTGTCCAGTTGTAGAGAATTGTGGTCGATGTGCCCTGGTGGAAAGATGCAAGGTCGGAGAGTAAACGAATTCGTTTGCGACGAGGGATTTCGTAGGTAAGGTAGGTCGTCTGCAATTTTCGAAGCTTGCGTTTTGCCAATTGGAGTTTTTTTTGTGGAATTTTCCGGCCAGAGCTTCTACCTCTTAACAAATCCACAGGTACCGCCCCGTCGTACCTTACCTATAGGTACCTAAGGTATCCATTCCATGTTGCAGGTGGGGGCGGCTTCTCGGTGCCGGAAAAACAGGGACGCGGGGAGGTTCAGCATGGTTGGAGGGACCCTACCACCCTACCTATCCGGTACCTACGGGTTTTAGCTCAAAGGCAGGATCATTCAGGTATGTAGATTAGATAAGGCAGTCTCTCAGCGAGGGGTAAACCCCCACCTGCGTTGCCCGCCTAACAATTCTCCCTTTCAGGGTTTATTACTTTTTGGCGTGTGCTGTCTTATTGACTTGGACTTCACTGACTGACTCATTTACTCGGGTTGAGCATAGCTGTGCTGATCGTCCCATCGATTGCACAATCTTGCCGCTTCCCTCCATCTCTCTTCCCCTGGGATCAACACTTGTAGTTTCACTTCATTGATTATCTGAAGTCAATCATGGACGCTGCAAAGGAGACCGTCCAAAAGGTCACCGACAGCGTAAAAAACATGGCCGTCGGAGACAAGAAACCTCCTAAAAAGGAGAAGAAGGCCAAGGCTGACGGCACTGACGCCTCTGCTGGCCCTCTCGAGCTGAGCCCTCCCCCCGAGTTCCTCCAGCGTCGTGTTGAGATGTTCGACCGCATCAAGAAGCGACAGGATGAGGAGCTCGCCATGAAGCCCCGCGAACCCATCAGTATCACTATGCCCGACGGCAGCGTCAAGCCCGGTACCTCCTACGTCACAACCCCAGCCGAGATCGCCATGGGCATCAGCAAGAGTTTGTTGAAGCGCACCATCGTGGCGAGGTTGGACGGCGACAAAGACCAGCTTTGGGATTTGGAGCGGCCCTTAGAGAGGAGCTGCAAGTTGGAGCTACTCGACTTCGAAGACGAACAAGGCAGGATGGTTTTCTGGCATTCGAGCGCACACATTCTCGGCGAGGCGTCCGAGCGACGATTTGGCTGCAGTCTATGCATTGGCCCCCCCATCGACAACGGTTTCTACTATGAGATGGGTCTACCGGGTGGTGCAGCCGTGCAAACTTCCGATTGGAAGCCCATCGAGACCATTGTCTCTAGTATTGTGAAGGAGAAGCAGAAATTCGAACGGCTGGTTCTCACCAAAGAAGAGCTATTAGAGATGTTCGACTACAACAAGTTCAAGCAACACATCATCAAGGACAAGATCCCCGACGGCACCTCTACTACTGTCTACAGGAATGGCCCCTTGATCGATCTTTGCCGGGGTCCCCACGTGCCTGACACTGGCAGGATTGAGGCTTTCGCCATCATGAAAAACTCGGCCTCCTATTTCCTAGGTGACAACAAGAATGAGTCGCTCCAGCGTATCTATGGTGTCTCCTTCCCCGACAAGAAAAAGATGGCTGAGCATAAGAAGTTCCTTGAGGAAGCTGCCAAGCGAGACCACCGTAAGCTTGGGAAGGACCAGGAACTGTATTTCTTCAGCGACTTGTCACCCGGTTCGGCAATGTGGCTGCCCCATGGAACCCGGATATACAATACCCTTCTCGACTACCTGAGACAACAATACTGGAAGCGCGGCTACCAGGAAGTCATCACTCCTAACATGTACAACAGTGAATTGTGGAAAACCTCCGGTCACTGGGACTACTACAAAGATGACATGTTCGTTATCGACCTGGAGGAGAACGTCAAGTTTGGCTTGAAGCCCATGAATTGTCCAGGACATTGTATCATGTTCGGCCACCGAGAAAGATCTCATCGAGAGCTGCCTTGGCGAGTTGCTGACTTTGGTGTACTGCACAGGAATGAGGCCACTGGTGCTCTTTCCGGGTTGACTCGTGTGAGACGTTTCCAGCAAGATGATGCTCATATTTTCTGCCGCGAGGACCAGATCAAGAGCGAGATGAGCGATTTATTTGACTTCCTCCATGAGATGTACGGTCTACTGGGCATGACCTTCAAGCTCAAGCTCTCGACCAGACCAGAGAAGTTTATGGGCAAGATCGAGACGTGGGACCGAGCTGAAGCCATGTTGAGGGAGTCACTAGACGAGTTTGCCGCCACTGAAGGAGGTGTGCCTTGGACTCTCAACGAGGGCGACGGTGCGTTCTACGGACCTAAGATTGACATCACTATTGTCGACTGCTTAAACCGAGACTGGCAATGCGCTACTATTCAGCTGGATTTCATGCAGCCCGAAAATTTTGGCCTTGAGTACATGACTGGAGCTGAAGCCAAAGAGTCGGAAGCTGCCGAGCCAGCTGGGCCCAAGGTCAAAGTGAAGAACCCGCAGGCGGTCATAGATTCTGCCAACGCAGCTAAGGAGAAGGCCAAAGTGGCCTCTACAGGCTCTGAAAGCAAAGACGGGGCAGAGGGTGCGAAAAAGGAGCGTGTGATCAAGCCATTGGCAGCTGGATGTGCACGGCCCGTCATGATTCATCGCGCCATGGCTGGCAGTATCGAGCGTTTTACGGCCATTCTGGTAGAGCACTTTGCGGGTAAATGGCCTTTCTGGCTGAGCCCTCGACAGATCTTGGTGATCCCTGTTGGTGTAGGGTTCATGCCATATGCTGAAGAGGTGGCAGCCATCTTTAAAAAGGAGAAGATGTATGTTGATGTTGACCTAAGTGGCAACACGCTGCAGAAGAAGATTCGCACAGGTCAGTTGGCGCAGTATAACTTTATCTTTGTTGTAGGGAATGATGAGGTCGAGGGCCGACAAGTGAACGTACGATACCGGGACGACACATCAGCACAGGACCGCGGAAAGCCGATCCCACTGGACGAGGCGATCGAGAAGATCCGCAAATTGAGGGATGAGCGAGGATCGTACAATCCGTTCCCGTCGATCGTCAAGCCGGCCAAGGACGAAACTCAGGCGAAGGCATGACGAGACAGAGCAGCTAAACAAAAAATTGACAAGGCATATTCAATGGGCTTAGAGATGATTTTGGATCCGGTGTATGACTGGGAATGACTTGCGTGCGGTGCTTCGTAACTAGGAGACAGAGGAAAGAACTAGTCCCCTCAAGACTTCCCAATACCCATCTTATCCTCTATTCCTGTTCTACAGTCATGCCGTGATTGGTTGGCCAAAGAGCTGAGATTTGTTCAACTGAGTTGCGGTACCGAGGGAATCATGTACCATGTCAGTGCAGTAATGCCGTTTAGCGACGATGTCAGAGATCTTGCCTGTTTGTTTGTTGAGCTTATGACATGTTTGATTTCCTGAAAACACGAGTTGAATCCCACAAGCATGAGAAAGCATGGGATAGCCGGACTGCGTTCGCCTGGAATGCTGCCTACATGTGCGCAACCCCAATAGAGTACCTACCTACTTACTCTGTGATCGGTGTAGATTGTCGAAGGGGGTATACTTGTGCCAACCGATCACTAAGGATATTAGGTAAGGTAAGTTAGGGATGTATAAAGACTTAGGGCAATAAACAGAAGGCTCAGAATCTACCTATGTCAGATATCTATGTATCTAGGTAACGATTCAATGTACCATACAACATACCCTGCTTGTGTATTCGGCTCAATAAATATATACCTAAGCTACATGAGGTAGGCTATCGGGCTTACTAACAATATCTCATCTGTAGTATTGATGTCAGTCCCGTCATCTTTCATATCATCCTTCCGGCGGCTCTCTGGGCACATTTCGCATGATGATTCAGTTTCGTAATTTCTCTTCAGGGATCGCACGGCGGGCAACAGGCAGGCTGGCGTAGAAACTGGCAATGTGCATAGACTGAGGATCTTGAGGACGGAATTCGGTAGCTATCACATAGGTATTTACATACCCAACATAGGCATTTAAATTGAATGCCTACAGAGTATGTATCTCCACGCTTCGATCGCCGTGTCGGATATCGGCTCACAGTCATCATTTCGATAGCGTGCACTGTATTCTAGCCTTTTCCTGGCGTCCTACCTGGTTTTAGGCACTTTCAATTTCCCCATCAGCTACTGGGAGTTACCCCCTTCCTTGTCCTGGTTATACATGAGCTGGTACTGTGTACACCATTCATTCTGAACTGAGGTTATCAGCGCTGACGGTACGACGTTGTACCCGGGGTCCGACATTCAAGCTGAGTCAAACATCTGTCTCTGGAAGTGACGGTCTAGTAGTCCATTTCTAGGTAGACTGGGTTGATACCGATACCTTACCTCTCTGGTTGCTGCAGTATGCCCCAGGGGGCTCTGGTGGCGCAAATGCCTGTGTGTCGCTGCAGCCTGCAGCATACCGCCGCACTGCCACGGCCTAGCACCCTGGTCCTACAGGACTTTCCTCGGGGGTAAGAATTGCGACGTTCAGTACGCAGGACTCTGGCAGGACTTACAGCCCAGGTACATTAGATATGGAAGTATTTACCTACCTAGCAACCTAGGGTAGGTACCTAATACATATACGTCTCCCGCAGTGCGGCACAGGCGCATCCACCGACCACCGCCAGGCACCAGAATAACGAGGAGGACGTTAGTCTGGTCCATCTCGACATACCTCGTATCCTTTCTAGTTCGCAATCTTTTTTCGTGCTTCGAAATGCACATCAAGACGGCCTGGGCAAGCTGCCTCTACCTTATCCAAGACTCAATACGGCTGCTGGGCACAAGCGAGTTTGAGGGAAGTTGTGAGCGCCGTGGCTTGCTCTTTTGGATCGTAGCCTGAAGGTCCCTTGGCAAAGCAGCACCTACATATGTAGATTTGGTTCAAGCAGCAGCCCCTCCTCCGTTCAGCCCTGTGCCCTTCCTGAGACCGTGAACAAGGTTCAGCTGCATCCCAAGAGCAGGAAAGTTCCTGGCTCTCTTGTCTTGGCAGCTCATCATCCTCGTGTAGGCCAATGCGGCATGGGCGCAGGTGTCGAATAGCCCAAAGGTGCTAAAGCCAGGAGGGCTGGCCAAGAGTACCGTATCAATAATGAATTACACGACGGCTTTTCCTCCTTGCTAGCGTACGAGAAGGAAATCCTGGGGTGTGGCCCAGTGCATCTTGGCATTGGCGCTGAGCCCACACCCCTTTATTCAGCCGTTCCTACATTCCCAGTCTCTTATTCTCACTTTCCGCCTGCCTGATCATCTTGGCTATTCTTCTGCTCGCATTCCTGTCTCCTCTGCTAGTTCAGCCTCGAATCGTATCTCGAGACTTGGGCACGCTTCGTATGTCAACCTTGTGGCTGCAGCCGACGCCATCACCACCCGCTCCTGCGCTTGTCGCCCTGGGTTTCTAGCCGACAACAATCTACTCGTGTTTCTCAGCATTTCGGACTCGACAAGAGTGTGCAGAGGCTTTGACGTGGGATCGGGCTTGACTTCTACTGACACGATTTCCAACAATATTCGCATCCACCGCCGTGTCCTTTCGTGTCCGCGTTCAAATCTGCTATCGAAGGCCTCGGGACCGGCGGAGGAGGTGGAAAAACAAGGCTGAAAATGAAATCCAAGGAAGAGGACGTTGAGTCCCGCGCGCAGCTTCTCAAGGAGAGCCGGCCGTCGAGTAGCGAGGAGTTCGACTTCGATGACGCAGAAGACAGCAACCACCATTGGACAACACATCACAAACGTGTTTCTAAGTGCGAGCAACTATGGCGGACACTACAATCGATTCCTATACCCAATTGGTTGCCGATACGGAGGCTGAACCAACTGAACCCGCGGTATATCATATTCGCCGTTGCTGTATCATTAATCATCACTGCATTCATTTTCAACCCCTATACACCTTCGCGCCCGACTTCTCATGAATCTTCAGTACACTTTCAACCAACTACCACAAAGTCAGGAGTTGCCGGCGCCACTGCGACGTCGAATGCCTGGCCAACGAACGCGCATAAATACAAGCCGTATGAGCGTCCCGCGCCTGAACATAACGACAAGTTTTGCACGACCTGGCCTGTGGATAACAATGGCAAATACGAGCTCAACGCCGGCGATCGCGTTAGCGATTTTAGAATCGACAGCATGGCACCTAAGGGCGGATGGAGGAAGCCCGAGGGCCTCAAGGTTATCGCCATGGTCTTCTACGGCCGTAAACGATACGTTGACATCCTGGACTGTTACCTGCAAAAGAATCTCAAGTCGCATGGCGGCTACCTCGATGAGGTATGGTTCATGGCCCATACGCAAGACAAGGACGATATCGCATGGGTTGAAGGCCTCGTGCTGGACAATCCGAATTACAAGATCGTCGGCCAAGGCGTGTGTGAGGAGGAGAAATACAAGTGTTTGTGGGAGTACGCAACGGATGACAAGACCATTTACATTAAGATTGACGATGACATCGTAAGTTCCCATTGTATTCGGCCTTCTTCGGGTCTTTACTCGCGTCCTCTCGGAGGCAAAGATTGCGAGCCGTCCTATGGGCAAGCCTCCAGCCGCCAAGTTGGCTGACCATCTTTTACTATTCTAGATCTACATCCATCCCGATGCCATTCCTCAACTCGTTCACACCCGACTCGCAGTCCCGCATGCCTACGCCGTCTCTGCCAACCTAGTCAACAGTCCCATCACTGGGCTAGAACAATACCACCACGGCGCTATACACCCCTTCACGCCGGACCAGAGCTCCAAGCCGCAAGGCTATGCTGCGGAAACATGGCGAACATCTAAGATCAAGAAGTTTCCGGCCAAGGAACTCGACGACATAAAAAACAAGAATGATAAACAGATCATGTTTCCGGAGAGCTCGTATCGCGGAGCTCCCTTTCTTTTAATATCTGAAGACCATCACGACCTCCTCCACACACCATTAGGACGATACGATCAGAACCCAGGAGAGGACTTCATCGCCTTCAGCCCGGCGTGGAAATCCTGGGCCATTGCCGGCCAGCAACAGTATTCGCTTCTCTATAATCTAGAGAAGAACTGGATGCATCGGTACTTCTTTGGGCGTGCGCCCATCTATGCGCCCGACGCCAAGGGCCCTAACAAGAATAAGATCATACCCAATCCGCCTGGCGCACCCGGCGGCGAACAGGTCTTCGACACGCAGTTTCGTCGGTACAACCTTAACTTCTGCGCGGTTTGGGGGTCGGACATTAAGGAGCAGCTGCCCATCGCGGATGACGACGAGGATGACATTACAAACCTGATCCCGAAGCGTACGGGGCGACCTTTCATTATTGATACCAAGTCCGTCGTTGCGCATTTCAGCTTCTTCACGCAGACCGAAGGCGTAACCCGCACAGACTTGCTAGATCGGTGGCGCGCCTTCGCGAACGAGGCCGTATGTGAGCTCACCAATCTTAAAGTCCCGTGGGACCTGATGTGCCCGAAATTTAAGGTTGAGGGTGCGCTTGGCGGAATCTTAGGTCTGGGTTGATCGGGTAGGCTGTTTGTGATTCGACAAGATGCAGGCAAGATTTTTCGAGCTGCATATATCTGACGACATCCATACGACATGGCGTTTTGGGCCTTGAGTCGTTCGCGACTTATTTCTTTTGGGTGGCTATCAGAGCCACCTCTTGTATAAGGAACTGGTAACTTTTGGGACAAAGGATTGGCAGGTGTAATGGACTCTGTATCTTGTCTCTCTTGGTTTTTCCATGTCAACCTCCAATCTTCTGGCATATCAAAGCATTCTGGGAACCAGCGAAACATCGGAGGCGAGTTGAAATTTTAGCTTTCGTAAGCTTGTTACAGATGGGGTGAGTTGGAGTTGAACACGGCTGAGCAAGGGCTGAATAGTATGCGACCAGGGTGAGATGAGAGGACCTGAAAAGCCGCCATGCCCTGCGTATTGACGTATGTCGCGCGTGTCTTTGCGTCGGCATAGGGTTGGACATAGCGATTAGCATAGCGTTCTTGTCGGATGTGTAGCATGAGCTGGGGAACGGGGCAAGTTTAAGGGAGGCGTCTATTATACTCCCTAGTGTACAGTCACTAATAACACTGGAGGGCTCAACAGGATCCTGCCGTAGGGGGCTCTAGAATATCCAGTACAAAGTAAAGAGCGAGAGGTTCCGGTAGTCTGACTATTACTATACAGTGGCGTCTCATCATGCGTAGGACCTCGTTACCTCTAAGAATAACCATGTCATCTAATCCTTCTACAACTACCAAGCTTGAGCTGAGTCCGTACTAACGAGCTCTGGGCATCCTCAAGGCCATCTAGAATACGAGGCACTGGTAGGTTTCATACATCAACCTCACATTCACGTACATCTGTTCAAAATCTCTGGATCCACAGCTCACATCGGAGGGTAGCTCATGCAACAAGATTCTACTACAGTCGCTACAGCATTGTATTATAGCAGCGATCAGCCGGTTACCTATCTTGGATTCCGCCCAAGTGGTAACTCAAGCTGTGATGCTGAGGCTTAGCATCGAGAACAACCGCCAATGTTATGGGCATATGAGCCACACTGGGATACTTTCAATGTAGGGTGTATTCATAAGGTTCCTTAACTGTCTAGGGGCCCAACTGTCCGTAATGAATCGGGTTTCCATCAACATTATCACGCCAAGCCTCTAAATACAGGTAGCGGGCAGAAACAGCCTCCCTACAGCAAATCATGGCAAACGCGTGGTCACACTGGCCCGGGACCTGGCCGTTTGCCATCATTTACAGATGTCGAATCCAACATACCCAGAACCGAATGCGCTCTGGTTCACGCGTATCCTATGCCTTCTTAGAATTGACCTCAGAAGCGGCCTGAGCCGTCAATTGCAAGCTCTTTGGTGCGTCCTTTTTGGGCATATATAGCTCAACGAGTCGCATACCTCCGCGTTCGTTGAAGTCGCGGTCGCCAAGCAAAGACTCGAGCTCGTCCTTGGTCTTGACAGCGTACTTGCGTGCCGTGGCCTCCGTGCCGCCAAAAACCGCGGCGAGGTCCTTGTATCTCCACTTCACCACATCGTTGTACTCGGCGTCCATTCCGTGGATGAAGCGCTCGATGGTGTACCCATCGTTGCAGATCACGAACCTAGGGACCGAGGGGTGATTAGTTGATACAAGTTGCGAGTAGGGGCAGGTCGAATAGTGGCGAGTGTGAGGAAAGGGACTCGGGTGCTGGTTGGCCGAACTTACAGGATAATGTTCAAATCATGACGGAGCATCGTGCTGATCTCTTGGGCCGTCAGTTGGAGGCTCCCATCGCCCTCGAACAGGATCGTCCGCCTCTTCCCCCCGTCGCCTGCATCCTTCGCACCCAGGGCTGCGCCCTGACATGCTCCCACCGCCCATCCAATCGATCCCCATAGCGTCTGATTCAAGGCCGTCACGCCGCCTGGGAACCGCGTGTCCCAGACGCCAAAATTAGCTGTGCCCGTCTCGGTAACGACGATATCGTTTTCGCGTAAGAACGAGCTCATGCGCGGCCAGAACCAGGACTGCTGTATCTCGCTTGCGCCGTCGATCGTCTTCATGTCCACGGGTGCCGGAAACGGAGGGGGCGGATTGACTTTCAGCGCTTTCACGTCGACGCGATCAGTGATGGCGCGTAGCACCCCTCGCATTTTCACCCCCGGGTACTCTGAGTACCGGACCACCGTGGCGAAGCTGTGCAGGTCGATGGTTTGGAGCTGGGACATGCGATAGCTAAAGCCAGCCGTGTTGAAGTCGGACTTGAGCGAGCCGATAGACAGCACGAGATCGGAACCCTCGACCGCCGCCGTCACGTCCGGGTGTGAGGCCGTGCCGGCGTAGACGCCCCCAAAGGTGCGGTGCGTCTCGTTGATGGCGCCCTTGCCCATTGGCGTTACGAAGACGGGCAGCCCGGTCTTCTCGAGGAAGTCGTGCAGTTCCTCCAGAGCACGATGCCGGATCGCACATGCATCGACAATAACCACCGGCCGCTCTGCCGCGTGCAGATACTTGAGGATCACGTCGACGACATATCTCTCCTTGTCGGGGTCATTAGGGGGCTCGCGCAGATCCAGCTCGGTATCCAGACGGGCGCCTTCGACTTTTTGCTCTACTATGTCGGTCGGCAGCATAATATACACCGGCCGCGAGCGAAGATAGCATTCCCGTAGCACGTGGTCGATTTGTGCGGCGCTCTCGGCCGGGTCGTTGAGCTTGGCGACGGCGCATGAGACCTGCGCGCTCATGTTGGCGAACACATTGAAGTCGCCATTGCCGAGCGTGTGGTGCAGCAACATACCGTCGCGCTGCGAGATGGTGGACGGGCACCCCACGATGTGAACGACTTGGTAAAGCGAGTCAGTACATTATTTTCCGCTCGCTGAAACCCAAGGCAAAAATATCAGAGCAAGAATGGGTCTGGCGAACAAATCAATGTGACTACTGGGCTTCTTTCCCTGGAAACGGGTTACGGTGATACTCACCAGGGATCATCTCAGAGTAAGCGCCCGCGATGCCGTTGATGGCGCTGAGCTCGCCAACGCCGAAGGTAGTGATGATGGCCCCCATGCCTTTAAGACGGGCATACCCGTCGGCTGCGTAGGCTGTGAGATGGTGTTAGTCTGCCCATTTTTTTGTTCAAGTATATGATGTTGCATCTCAGTAGATAGACCGGATAGACTGGCTTGACTCACCCGCATTGAGCTCATTGCAGTTGCCAACCCATCGAAGCCCCTGCTTGGTGAGGTAGTCCAGGGATACGAGGTTGAAGTCGCCGGGAACTCCGTGGACAGAGCGAATACCGAGCTGATGTAGTCTGGTGAAGAGATAGTCGGCCACGTCTACGGGCTTCTTGAGGTTGCTGGTCCTGATGTCTGCTGGCATATCGTGAACTACTTGTGGATGAGAGAGGAAAGACGAGCGGGTGGAAATCAGCGAGACCTGTGGTGTATGGCGGGCTAAGAAGCCGTGATAAATGGTCTCAGGAACGTGTGTACGGGTGTAAGCGGAAGTGGACAGTCTAGGAATGACGCTACGAGATGCTCATGGGGAATTGACGCTGAGAAGTTGAGTTAGAGATCACCAATTGAAACTGACCAAAGTAGGGCTATCTATAGTTTTCTTCTTCTTCTTCTTCTTCAATCACGATATTGCTCGTGTCTCGGAAACGCGTCGAGTCCCGAGCAAGCTGGAGGAAACCGAGCGATTTCCTTTGTCTGCCAACGCGCATACCGAAATGGCACGACTGTGGATCGGTAACGTGAGCACAGGTGATGATGCAATGTCGGTGTCAGAGGCCGGGTATGTCTTTGATTGGTGCTGCATAATCAAGAAGAAAGCTTTGGATCTTGACTTGAATAGGCCCGAATGCGGAACATGCTTTGCCAGTAGCCGTAGTGAGGTAGCTTGCGAGATGCGGCTACCGTTAGGCTAGGTATGGTTGGGTTTATAGTCAGGTAGTTATTCGTAGTTTTGAGAATGATACACGTCCCTCCTATTTCCTACGTGGGATGCCTCGCACATATCGTAGGGGCTGGATCTACGAGTGAATAGCTGACCGCGCAAATTACAATGCATTGCTTCAGGCATCTTCCAGCCACTTCAGTCGAAATGGATATCGCGGTATCCATCTCGTCATCGTCAAGGCGTATCGTGTAGCTCAACCAGGTAGCTCAACCAGGTAGCTCAACCAGGTAGCTCGGTTTCTTCGTCTTGATGGTATGCAGCTGGATCAACCCTGCACTGAGCAGACCACGGTCTTACCACATACCCAAATCACGCTGCCGAGTTCCTTTCGTTAGCTATCTCTGTCTATATCTCGACCATATGATTCCATTATCGTACAATTATGAGTGGTGAATTTTGCCTTGCCCCAGCCCGAGTCTACCCGAACGCCTTTGGATGCTCATCTGAGGTCCTATCCCGCATATACATGTATTCTACAGTCAGCGACTGGCAGCGTAGCGCTTCTATGTATGCTGGTCTACAAGCTTTCATTCGCATCGCCCATCCTCCCATCCTGTCCGCCACCTCTCTTCCCACCGGGAGCAGTCGAAGGTCTCCTTTCCCAACTTGGTGTTGACTGCATTGTGCGCCTCGCACAGCCACTTGCCAAATTCATCACGGCTGCCAACCCGTATTTGCTCTCTGGCCATATAGGTCTGGAAGTCGTCGGCGCATACCCAGCACGGGTACATGCGCGAGAAGATGCCCATGAAGGTTTTGAGGTCTGACTGCTGTGTTGCGCTCGGGGTTTTCGGGTACGTCGCGGCAATGGAGTGCAGAAGGGTCCAAGTACTTCGACCGAGGGTTTCCACGTCGGCCGGACAGTCGTTGGCGGTGGTGGCGGCGGCAGCAGCAGCAGCAACAGAAAGACCACCAGCCGTGGTTCCGGTGCCGGTGCTGGTGCCGGTGCCGGTGCTGGTGCCGGTGCCGGATTTCATGGACTTGGCTTGCGATGCCCAAGCGGTAAAGGCAGATTTGGTATTGCAGGCTCGGCAACTGGAAGATAGGAAACCATTGTCAGTACGTTGGAGCCACTAAATAGCTACCGTAGGAGGACAATAGAGGGCGGTCTCACGGTTTGCCATCAGGGCCTAGGACCATACCCGGCGGAAGCTTCTTTGGGGATTCAGGCGAGTTTGTCAACGATTCCCTCGTATCGGCAGCCATGGCGACAATCTAATTCAAAACCGGAAGAGCAGAAAGCAGAGTTGCGAGCAGCGTTTGCTGATTTGCGACAAAATTTCACATTACAGATCAGGAGCATAGCTTACAGATGGCAAGGTACCGTACAGCACCTGCAGCCCACGCCAATCTGCATCAAGTGCTTAGGCAGCAGTACTTGTACTAAAGCTGCCTAGAAGTTTTCGTCTGTGCTTGTTAGGTGCTTAGCGTGGCAGTCAGGCCTTGACTGATACTGCCGGCTAAAAAACAAATGACGTAAATAAATATCTGCGGTGGTTTTTTTAACATAAAAATAAAAGGCTTGTATATATAATAATAATAAATTATAATAACTAAAAAGTTTAAACTATATTTAAAAACTAACGCTTATTATATATAAATCAATAATTAAAATATTATTTAAACTAATAGAATAATATATTGCTAATTTCATACTAAAATACATTTAGCAAACCCATGCCTCTTTTCATGTTTTATTTTACTTCTGCTCACTAGAAACTGGTTCTCATACAAGCACGCACGCTTAGTTGATTGCCATATAACTCTTACCATGGCAAGTACACTGTCAAGCACGGCTGGCTCGCAGATAGTCCCTGTGCTGCTTCTTAAAACAAAATCTACACCCGTTGATGCATATGACGACCTTTTCGCCGCCCCGCGAGACGGTCTGCACTTTAAGCCCACCTTTGTGCCGGTCCTGCAACATCGCTTCGAGCAAGATGGGATGATGAACCTTCAAAACCTGCTCAAGGAGAAGGAAATCCACGATGGGCCAAACAATGCATTTGGCGGAATGATTTTCACGTCGCAAAGAGCAGTCGAGGCCTTCGCCAAGTTGGTCGAGGATGGCAAAGGTCAGCAACCCTTAGCTGTGCCTACAACTCATCAGGTCTGACATTCGGAGCATAGGCGAAGAGCAATGGCCTCATTTGCAGCATGTCCCGATATACAGTGTCGGCCCCGCCACTTCTCGGGCACTAAGAGCAGTCCCCCAGGTTCCTCCACTCCAGGTATTTGGTGAGCACACGGGAAACGGAGAAGCGCTGGCGCAATATATCCTCGAGCACTATGGGGCTTGGTACGAGGATAGAGAAACAAAACCGCCGCTACTCTTCTTGGTTGGGGAGCAGAGACGAGACATTATTCCCAAGACACTGATGGACGACAGACTACCAACCGACAAGAGGATTCAGGTAGTAGAGAAGGTGGTTTACGGGACGGGGGTCATGGAATCGTTCGAGCATGACTTCAGAGAAACATTACAGGACGCATCGAAGCAACCCACGACATGGGTTGTTGTGTTCTCTCCTACAGGCTGCAACAGCATGCTGAAGGTTCTAGGAATGCTGGATAAGCAGACAGGCAAAGCTAAGAGTGTTGGTGAACAAAGTAGTATCCATGTTGCGACAATTGGACCAACAACAAGAGACTACTTGAAAAAGACGTTCGATTATGAGCCTGACGTCTGCTGCGAAAAGCCTAGTCCCGAGGGCGTTTGGCAAGGCATTACAAGCTTTGTAAAAGTTAAGCACGGTTAATAAATTAAATGCTTGGCATATTAATTTAAAAACCTGAAAAGGCTGTAAGTTGTAAAGTACTTATATAATGCTATTACTTAGTTAATATTTCTATATTTCAAAAATATTTAATTAAAATTTAAAACTAAAATGAAAACAATTTGTTGTACGAATACCGCTATATTCTACGTTTACCCTGTACAATAGGGTAACTACACCGTACAGCCCTTAAAATAGGATGGATTACCCTGTAACTACAGGGTAAGCCAGGTGGAATTCCATGGAACCACATGGAATTACTTAGAATATTCTGGAACCGTTGCTTATAAATCAACTGGTTATAACTTAGTATTATTACTTAAGTTATACTTGATTTATAAGCAGGATTAATAATATGGAAACATATGGAATTAAGTGGAATTACGGGAAATTGTATATATAAAGGAGGATTTCTTTTCTTTTTTCCTTTTAGAAAATCAAGCAGAAAATAACCAAGTTATAACCCCATATAACTTCATACGCTTCACTTTATGATTTAAACGAGCACTTATGCACTTTAGTTGCATAACCCCACATATCCTTTTAACATTTATTTTAATTTTCAAATATTTAACACATATTATTTAACTTGATATTAGTTATAATTTACGACTTAAATGAAATAAGTATTAACAGTTAACTTTTTTTTTTTTAAAAAAAAAAACTTAACGTAGTTTTTATTATAATATTACAACTAATAAAAAAGTAACCTAAGGAAACCTCATAAGGCATTGAACTTTAGCAATCTCAAGCTTTCCCATCTTGTCTACCCACCTACCTACCTCCCTACCTATCTACCTTGCCTACCTTGTCTATCAAGAAAGTCAACGACGCGCGCAAACGACACTGCAGCTTTATAACTTCATTCCAGCTAAGCCGAGTCGAGCCAAGCCGAGGCAGCCATGAGCGGACACGACTCAGGCAACCTGATAGACCTTGACGACTCGGCCCCTACCTCAGGCACCACCTCGCCCTTTCAAGTTGTCCAGCACCCCCCGCCGCAACCCCATCACGACCATTCTTTCCAGGAGAGCTACTCCGACCTCTCCTCTCCCCCGCGCAAGAGACAGTCGCCCTCTGGCTCATCCCCTCCACACCTCACACACTCCGCGTCCTCAGCCTCCGGCTATGGCTTAGGGTCTGCTGTCTGGGGGCTCTGGCGCCGCATCAGCACCCTCGATGGCAGCGTGCCCAGCCAAGCCCCCACGCCGCCACCGGGTACCTCACAGCTCTACCATGCCAACACGACGCCTTACGGTCCTGGCGATGGCATCAATGGCGCCTTCACCCCGCCGCGTCGCGCCGCGTCCCCACGCGGCCTGATGCCCCTCGAGCCATTGACGCTGTCAGGCTATGCTGGCGACACGCCTACGTCGGAGCGGCTCCTTGAGCGCGGTATTGCCGAGGAGATCCGCACGTTCCTGCCTGAACGTCTGAAGATTATGGAGAATTGGCAGCTTGTCTATAGCCTGTATCAGCATGGTAGCTCGCTTGGGACACTATACCAGCTGTGTGAGGAGTATCGAGGACGGAGGGCGGGTTTTGTGCTGGTCGTGCGGGATGGCAAAGACGGGGTGAGTAGGCTTGTGCCATGATCTTTGCGTGCATAGCACCTGTTGATTTTTATCTGCTTGGATACCTATCCGTTCTGGTTCGCTTCAACTGACAGGCCGCCCATTACAGACGTTCGGCGCTTATCTGACTGAGGCACCGCACCCGGCAGCCTCCTACTACGGTACCGGGGAGTGCTTTCTCTGGCGCGCCTCATTACATGCGCCACTACCGCCTCCACCTTCAGCTGATACGACGGACCTGAACTTTCGCACGACGACTATAGCATCGCCCACTACCTCTACGTTTGCCCAAAATCCATTGCCTATGGATCACCTGGCGCCATTGCCCACAGATCCCACGACCAACAAGTTGGCTCCTGCTTCTAGTGCGGCGTCATCTGCTCCAATCCCGGCCCACAGCATTCGTTTTCAAAATTTCGCTTACAGCGGGGCTAACGACTACTGTGTCTTCTGTGAGGCCAAGTTCTTGTCGGTGGGCGGCGGCCAGGGTGGCAAGTTTGGTCTGTGGCTCGACGACGAGTTAAGCCGTGGACACAGCGCTGAATGCGACACCTTCCTGAATCAGCCACTGAGCGATGAGGGCGAGAAGTTCGACGTTTTGGGGGTTGAACTCTGGGCTGTGGGGGTCAGCTGAGCGAGCTGGGGTTGGTCAATTGAATTTCAGGGCAACGGGCTCCCGGAATTTGGGAGAAATAGGATGAGGAAAAGGTAGGATTTCGAAAGATTTAGGTTGTCCGATATGGTCTCCCATATGAAGCTGGAAGCTAGTGGCTTCCCGGGTTGGGACGGAATCGCGGCTGACTGATTGCTTGAACCGCCCCGACGAGCACTGCATTGCGCAAACTACATGGGCGAAATCATGCAGTGACTGCAATGAGTCTCGTTCCCCTGCTTATGGCACGCGGGAATATGCTCGTGCATCATGATAGAAATCTTAAAGGAGCCGAATGCCTGTAAGCAATGTCTGGACCTGAGAGTAAGCCGAGTGACTCACGGGCCAGAGGAAAAGGCTGACCGCGGAGCGACCTGGGTAAAAGAAGCCACGATGATTCGTAATTAAGCCAAGTCGGACATACAAAAGATAGCCGACTCTGATGAGTCACGCAGTATACTATTAGGCGCCATCTTTGAACTCATTAGAAGCACTGTGTCGGGCAACAGAGCCGAGCAGCGCTACACGACTCCCGGGTTGGGAGCTGAAAGCTGTGCGCAAACTCCCAATGTTGGTAATGTGGGCTTACATTTCTAGGTTATCAATATGACATCCATGTGACATGATGCAACCGCTACAAACTGGCTTTGCTATTGAGTAAAAGATCAAAAAGCAGTCAGATATCCTGGCTGCTAGCACACTTCCCAGCACCGGATTTCTCGCCAAACTCACATTGCAACGACACCCCACAGAAGCTGCTCTTATTGCAATAGCCTGCAGAGAAGATGGACCTGGGCAACGCGAAAAGTCATGTTTACCACTATAGCTTGGTAGCGTAGGAAATCAGAGACAGGAGACGAGATATCCATCCAACCAAGTATTCCCTTCATCATGCGGGGCAATATTTCTTGCCGTCAGATCAGAGGCCATCCTTACTTTCCTCGCCGCTTCAGCTCATATAATGGATGCTTGTCTTTCTTTGTACATGGGCACCTCCACCGTCTTCCTCGACTGTCTTAGTCAAAGGAGCCAATCCTCGCCCACAATGCTCTTTCGCTTAGTCACTTGCTTGCTCTGCCAACTCCAATTGTCAACTCACATAAAGCAACCCCACCTCCACGCCCCTATTTCTTCCTCTTTTGCTGACGTTCGTCTATCAACTTTCCGAAGGGGACTTGTCTCTCAAGAATCCCTGCTCCATTTTGACAGCAGGCGTAGCCAGCCAGGTTTCAAAAGTATTGGACTCTATCGCATGATTTCCTGGTAGATGAGCTGCTTGAGCTGCTCCTTACTCAGGTTGTCTTTGTGCTTGTCAAAATCGAAGAACTCCTCGGGAATGGGCGTCGCAGTGGGCTCATCCTCTGGGTCATGGTATGGCTCCAGGTAGGGGTGCTTAAGGGCTTCTTCGACCGTGATTCGCTTCACAGGGTTGAAGGCGAGGAGCTTCTCAAGGAGGTCAAGCGCCAAGTCCGAGGTCTTGGGAAAGAGAGTTCGGAACGGCACCTTCTTCTTGAAAGGCAACGACCTGATGTACTCTCTCGCACGTCGCGACTTGATCCCATAATAGTCTTCCATTGTAGGGGTTCCCAGCACATCCAGGATCAGAGTCAGTTGGTGGTGGTCTAAAGTGACAGTCAGTGAGAGCGGTCCAAGTGCTGGAAGGGCAATTGACACGTACAGTCCTTGCCGGGGAAAAGGGGCTTTCCGCTGAGCATTTCCGCCAGGATACATCCAACAGACCACACGTCAATTGCCTTGGTGTACTCTTTGAAAGTCAACATGATTTCCGGCGCGCGATACCACCGGGTGGCGACGTATTCCGTCATGAATCCCGAGTTATCCTCCTGAGATGCAGCAGATCTTGCCAGACCGAAGTCGCACACTTTAAGATCACAGTTGGCGTTCAGCAGAAGGTTGCTGGGCTTGAGATCGCGATGTAGAACATTAGCAGAGTGCATAGCCTTCAAAGCTCGCAGAGTCTGGTAGATAAAATATTGACAGTGGTCGTCTGACAAGTCCTGCGTGCGGATGACTCGATGCATGTCGGTTTCCATTAGCTCCTGCATAGACGTATTAGTTGCGCTTCACGGATATTCTTGCATGGCAACGTACTTGGATCAAGTAAACTTCATTAAAGGATTCGTAGTTCCGAGGCTTCTGGATATCGAGAATGGAGATTATGTTTTCGTGGTTGAAGTATCGAAGGAGCTTCATCTCACGGAGGGTTCGCAGACAGAACATCGAGTGATCAAAGGGTGTGATCTTTTTAATGGCTACTTTCTGACCCGAGGGTTTATGTATCGCAGAGCTAGACACAGGTCAGTGTAACCGCACTGTCAAAGCATCAGTTTGGCAAGAGGGAAACATACCAGACGACACCATAGGCACCTTCACCAACCACGTCCTGGATGTCGTATTGTTCGCTCACATTGAACGAGATCTTGCGGGATCCCGCAGCGTTAGGGGCGTTGGATCGCGACATGATTAGACAGTAGTGATAATTCAGATTGCAAAAAATCTGAGGAAGGGCAAGCGCATTCGTACACCAAAGAGATCCAGCCTCGGTTCAGTAAGAGTGGCCTCTCTGAGAGCTTGAGAAGTGTTGGTATACCGAATGCCTCAAGAAGGCAATGAGAGGAGGGTGTATGGCCGGGCTTGGCGGAGAAACTGGTCAGAGATAGAATCGCTTGTTGAGTCGAATCACAGATGTTGTTGGTGTGAATATAACTGGACTCGTCCGCCAACAAGGTTCGGTAGGGAATCAGACGAATGTTCCTTTTTGGTTCTGACGTGCGGCTCGGGAATGGAAGCGACCAGTGTGAAACTCGGGAAGACAAGTCGACAGTTTTCCTTGACCCAGGTCAAGTAAAGTGGATTGGGTCAGTAGTCGCAAACAAGAGTTCTAGTTGCTTTTATGGCGATATGCAGTTGGATGTTGGCCCTTTCAAGTGATAGTAGGAGCGTTGGCCGCTTTCTTTGTTGTCGTCGAACTGAGTTTAGTGCGCCAACCTGGGCTTACCCGGAGAGCTGTGGGAGAGGTCGAAGGATTAGCCGAGATCGAAGTAAACAAGAGACAAAGGCGAGGTGCTACTGTAGTTGGGGGGCAAGAGAAAGACAGCGACAGGTAATCAGGGCAATGCAGATCGCAGAGGAGATGCAGGCAAGAGATACAACGAGCGGAATGTGCAGAGTCTGTGCAGATGTCAACCCCCGACTGTCGAGGTCAAGGGCCGGGTGCAGCAGACAGCCAGGCTGACTGGGAGCGATGAACCGAATATGTGCACAGACTCGTATCAACAGCTTCCAGAAGCCGTTTCGAAGCAACAAGAAGCTAGCAAGCGAAATAGATTGGTAGGTCAAAGAGTCGAAGACTTGAGACTTGGTGAGGTGGGATTCGCAGGACTCCTTGTTACAGAAGTTGGGCGCTTCGTCTGGGCCGAAGTGACTTCAGTCCAGGTGACTGAGGCCGAGAAGGAGAAGTGCGGGAAAGAGGTGTCACCAGAAGAAAGAATGTAGATGATTATGTTCCTGCGTGATCTTCATGAGGGGTAAACAGTAATACAGGCAGCTCTTACCTTGCGTAGGTAGTTGTGCGGGTTGGGTGCGAAGTAAACGATGCCCCGTCAGTCGTCCGAAATATTGACAGTGCCCCGCCTTTTGTAGAAGTGTTAGAATGGGTGTGCTCTGTGGTAGGTGAATTACAGACACGCGAAGATGCGCCAGCCCAGAACGTGAAGGGAAAAGAAAAAAGTATCCGAGTACTCTACTCTCTGTCGCACGACTGTCCAGAGTTGACAGCAGGAAGTGGAGGTAATGCGAGAGGAGAGTAAAGAGGAGTGAAGAGAGTGGATTTGGGTTAAGATGTCAAGTGGTGGAGGGTTCAGAGGTCAGGAACGGATCAGGTAGACGGGTTGGCACTTGGAGGCGCGCCGTAAAAGGTCTAGGATGTAGGTAGGTAGAAAGATAGGTAGGTACATATAGATATCCTATGGACGAATGAGAGAGGTACCTCAAGGTACATGGGACCTTCAGTTTCGCAGTACCTAAGGTAGGGCACACGTAGGCAGGGGTTCCTACCTGTCTACCTAGATTTCAGAGGTTGGGAAAAAAAGGAGGAAAAGTGTGTGAAAGAGCTTCGATTCCATACCTCAAGTATCTACTGGCTGCCGACGATGGATACCACAGGCCTTAGGCCTAACGAGACGGGTTTGGGAAGTTTGTTTTCTTGAGGTCACGCAGGCTGAGCTCCAAGCTTCGAAGTGCGCGCGAGTGTGACCAGCGCCGAGAGAAGATTGTGGGCGGAAAGGAGATAAAGGTGAGACGAGTGAGGTGTGTAGGGGCTAAGATCCCAGGAGAGCTGATGTGGGCGTACTATGTATCCTTATCCTGTCTCTGTCCTGTTCCTGCTGGAGGTATGCATGTCGCAGTTACCACGTGGGGTCTCAGGTCACAATACGAAGTAGCACTCGAAATGGCGCCTGGTGTGAGAGTTGGTAGGATGAGAAAGATAAGGAGAGTGTTGAGCTGATGAATTCGTGAAAGCTGACCCCAAAGAGAGCGTAGAGGACGTGAGACATTGGCAGGTAGAGAGGTAAGGTATGCCTACCACATCCTGAGGTACCTAGGTAGGAGGTAGGAAGAAGCGCCTTGGCCCGCACACTTTCGATTGGGGAGGGGGAGGGGTCGAAGGGGCGGGGTCGAGGGGTCAAGGAAACTAAGGTTCCAGTATAGGTACTCTACATTGGGTCTGGCTTGATTGAAGGCGTCTACAAGGAGGAAGGTATCGACTGTGTAAGTACCTAAGGTAGATACTTAATGTAGGTGCCCGTCGACTACCTAAGACAGGCTAGATACCCCCCTCACTTGATCCAATAAGCCGCCCGCCTAGGCGCCCGCTCGCAAGCGGGCGCGTGTGTTTCAAGTCTCCTAGAAATCTGTTTCATTGACTGGCTAAAAGCCCTGGCTCGCTGTGCCTTGTCCTGTGTGACCCGTCCACGCTACAGTCTGGGATGAACCACTGCAAAGCGCCAATCATCTTACTTTATCTGCTAGTACATGTACATAGGTAAGTAGGCATTCACAGCATGCAGTACGTGCGTGTGCATGTAGATACCTACCTCCTGGATATACTATGTATGAGCTTCTACATATATATCTATACTATACCTATCTATGCTATCTATGTAGGTTCCGTACCGTTGGACACTTTTCTGGTACATTTTGCTTAAGCATGAGGCGATAGGTAATTCAAACACAGACTCTACCTTACAATACTAGACGCTCACGACGCTCAAAGTGCTTGTTTCGCATGCCCAGGCTGGCTAACTAACAGCTGTCATGAATAGCTCACAAACTCCGGAATACCGTGTTCAGCCGTCTCTTTCCTTTCGCCGGCACCCGAATGCCTTAACCTCATTGCGTCGACGAGCTGAGAATTCATCTGAACGCTTGTTTACCACGTCCCATCTACACACTTTTCACGAGTGTTTGCCTCGCTGATGCATGCTTGCAGTACATATGTATTCCAGAGCGTCACTAAACTGTTCCGACCCTGCGAGACCACACGTTTTATTCAGTCTCTATTCAGAAATGGCAGCACTCCACAGCGGTGTTCTACGTGGAAGTCAGATAGGTACGAGGCACGGCGTTATGACCAGGCTCCGGGATTTGGGGTTCACCATACCCCATCCCGTTTGACCGAAACAAATTAGGCCATGGCCGTATGATCGTTACCATCAGATCAGAGCAATGTTCGTATATTCCACTGGAGTTCACTTCGTTTTGTATGACTAGTCTCTTAGTCGGTCTATGCAAGCCACCGGCCCGGAGAGTGAGTCTCTCGTGTCTACTGCACCACCTGAAAGAAGGGTTTAGTATGAAACTTTGAGAATTATCAATATGTACGACCCGCCAACTTAACTCACCTTTTCTCGTAACATCCCCATCCATTGCCCAAAGCTCATGCCTTGATCCGCGCGATCCTCCACCAGCAAAGTCTGCGCCCACAGCTTTAGACTAGGCTCGCCGTCTTCCCGTACAATGTATAGATGAGGTACAATGATGCTGCCAACCCCTCTCGACAAGTGGTCTCTGCTCTTTTGTACAACAGCCCTGACCCTTTCATTGAAATCATTATCTAGCTCTGGGATGGAGGCCTTGCCAACCCTCAGCTGTGTTCGATCCTGGACGCCAAAGACGTCCATTAGTAGCTGGGGAATAGCATCTCTTCCAACCCATAAAAACTGTGTTTGACCGTCGTCGATGAGGTATAACCCGTAAGACACAAATCGTTCGGAAGAAAGGTTCAATGGTGGAGGAAGTACAATCTGACTCGTCTCCGGGTCGGGGATACCCGCGTTGTCAGGCATGTCGTGGAGTGAGTACAGCCGGGGATAGATGTACTGCATAAGCAGCGGCAAGGGTAATGTTGAAAGTTGACACAAAGCCGCTGATCTCAGATCTGTAGGAATCTGTGCCGATCTCCGGAGACCGACGTTCTTGATTAACCCTAGGAATAAAATTGGTAACCCACGAAGATTAGCGGGAAATTGGAGGCCGCCACCGCCCATGCTTCCACCTCCGAGCTCCTTCTTAAAGGTTTGGAGAAGCTCGGTCAGCTTGCTTTGCAGAGCGTCACGAGCTGCATCTAATCCACTGCCGAGCGTCCTTTCAACCGCCTTGTGACTGAAATACGTCGTGATGGCGCACTGATCTGCTGAAGCATATACGTCGGCGAGATTGGTAGTGGTGGGAAGAGATAGCGTCATAACCCGAATGCGCCGCTCGCCATTGCAGGTCGTATATAGTACACCAGCTTGCAAGCAGATAAAGTTCTTTTGTAAACTCTCGTCGATGGCCACCTCGACCACGTAGCATTGATCGCGAGGAAAGGCCGGGAAGGCACACAGATCCGAAGATCTGTTGAAGAAGTTACCGTAGAACGTGCTCATGCGCAGACCTGTTGTGGCGCGGACTCTGAGAACAGCCTCCAACCCGATTTCCGAGGATAAGAAATCGCTGAATTCGGAAGCGAATTTGATGGCGTCTTCGCCACGACCAGCATTCCATCCAGGGTAGAACCAAGTCTGTCCTCCAGTGTAACGGGGAAGATTGCTGAGTGAAGCTACGTCCTGATATTGAGAAGAGAAGAGGAACATGTCGACAGAGACTTGGTTCTTGGAACATTCCACCGCAAACGACTTATAAAAGCTGTTGCCAGTCTGGAGTAAACCATTCTCTTTGGACGTCCCGAGCAGCTTCTTATCTTCTCGCATATCTAGCTTTCCAGTGCCCATGTTCGGCAGTGAGGCCGTGAGAACAACAATCTTTCCACCGAGGGGCGAAATGAGCTTGTGACCAGCTCGAAGCGCGGAGCCCATACACGAACCATTGTTCTGGTTGTTTTGAAACATCTCTGGAAGCTTGTTCAGGAAGTCTTCGATGCTCTGCCGACTCTCCGACAGGGGTACCAGGAGTTCTTGTGGCACAGGTAAGAAGGGTTCTTCCAGATCGCTGACGACCAACATGCTTGTTTCCCCATTTTCATCCTCGTCTTTCGGAACGGCAAAGTAGTGCAAACTAGAATCCACGGCGATGAAGCCCAGTCGAGTACGTCGATCAGCATTCGGTATCCTGTTAAGACTGTCCAGGATGGTTCGCGCGCTCGTAGCGAGTAGACCAGTGGAAACCGCGGCGTAGCTCACGTCAAAGAGAAACAGGTAAACCAAAGGCTGTGGTGGTCGGACCATGTACTCTTGCGGTGCAACAAATTCGACGACGGAATGATTCAGCTCATACCTGTCCCAACGATTCACACTTTTTTGCGCCGCAGCGTCCCAGTCGAAAGCCTGCGGAACATCGTTGGTCAGATTACACATGTTACAGCGCCACCTGTGTCCCTGATCGAGGAAGACCACGTAAGGGTTAATGTACGTCCTGCATCTTCGGCATCTAGCAATGACCTGATCCTGAACCACAGGGACGTTGTCATCGATGTCGTGTAGGGCTGCGTACGGTTGAATAACGAGGGCGAACGGTAGTTTCGATTTCTTCAGTAGAGAATGTGTGGTTGGGACTGCGTTGAGGGTCGATCGAATGTACTTTGGTGGACAATTCGCATCCGGCGACTGAGTCACACTGGCATTGGGTGGTAAGACGCAAGGAGGGGGTGGCAGATCCAGCTCAGACACATTGAATGGCTGATTGAGCAGGTCGGTAGGATAGAGCTGGTTAAGTGCGGGCCGAGGTTGCTGTTGAGGAGGCTGCTGCTGTTGCATAGCAGGTTGCTGAGGCCCAGGACCGCCCATACTTAGGCCGGCCATATTTTGGGTGATCTGGCCCATACCGATCGGAGGTTGTCCAGCACCTTGGTAATAAGGATCCGGCGCTTGATATCCGCCAACGCCAGGTTGAGCCGGAGTGCCAGGCTGTTGGGCATCGTAAGGCGCTGCGCCAGGCTGACCGTACACGGGTTGCTGGAACCCTTGACCTGGGTAACCTCCATATCCTTGTGTAGGCTGAGGTGTGCCGGCGACTCCTGGCGCGCCGGGCATAGGAGGCATGCCAGTAGAGGCCGGCGTGGCACCGGCATTCGCGCCGCTGCCGAATTCGAAGGCTTGCGTGGCATATCCCCTCTTCTTCTTCTTGCCGGCTTCGGCTGTTTGAAGCGGAGGCGAGGCCATCTGGTCGTAGGGTTGGGTGGGTTGATCAGAGTATTGCGCATCCTGAGGGTACTGGTTATGGCCTTCGTTGGGGGCAGCCATCTTGGTGCAATTTTGGTCACGATGAGACCTCGTAGTCGTTCGTGCTAAGCAGTGTGGATTGAAGCTTGATCGAGGCGCAAGAAGCGGAGGGTTGAGAATCGAGATATAGGTGTGCGGAGGCTAGGTGGCCACGGTAGGATGAGTGATAAAGATAATGAAAGTGGAAGGACTGGAGTTTAGAGCAAGGCCACGTTGATGCAGCAGCGGTGACAGGCTTAGCTTCTACCTGCACGTTAGGCTACAAAACTAACGAAGATGATAGCCCTTTACTGCCAGACCTCTACTCAACAACGTCACTGGGGTGTCGAGGGTCGCAATGAAATTTGACGCGCTCAACCAGAAACGCAGAGCGGTGCGATGCAGTGCGTGCAGTGCTGTCGACCAAGTGGAACGTGGTGGTGAACCCAACCAAGGTCGTAGTTGATGGTTCGTGTGGTGCATGTAGGGAGTGAGGTATGCTGGATTGGTTACGGCGATGACTCCTTTATTTGCATGAGGTACCGTGCTATGCTTGATAAAAGTATATAAGTATACAAGTACAGAATTATATACGCTGTTTCAGGGAACGAAAGCTTAATTATCAAGATATCGAAGGTCAAACCCCGCCAGTATCTGAGGGACAGGCATACGCCACCTGATTACCTGCAAGTAGATAAGGTACCAACCAGATAACCGCAAGTACCTACACACCCGGTACCAGATTGATGGTAAGTAGTCCAAACTCTTCTTCCATATCCTTGAGCACCTAATGTAGATCCACGAATACCAGGTAGGTACTTAAGGTATGCCCTGAAGTTTGGAGTAAGAAATACCAATCATGTGATTTAACCCTTGACTCTGGAGGTATTGGATATCTGGTGCATCAAGTACCTACTACCTAGTAGATAGGCACTGCGTTAAAGGTAACTAACCCCTCTCCTCCCTACATGTAACTAAAGTTAGGGTGTTATTGGCAAGATGGTTATCCGGCATTAGCGATAAATCCCCCATGATTATTTCCTGCCTGCCTTAAGTATCTAGGTACCTAAAGGGAGAGGTGCCTAGAGGGAGACTTATCCGAGATAGCGGGCGACGGCGTTACTGAGCTCCTCAAGCTTGGTGGCTTTCCCGGCTGAAGGACGTAGCCACATGAACAATCTCGAACACAGTCAGGCCCGTCTCCATGTCTTCTGATCCTTCCTAAGCTATATCAAATGTAAGTCGACCAGTCGCTGCCAGACATAAGGTTCGCCAGGCCTCTTTTTGATCTTCCTTTGTCCTACATTGCCCGCACCATCACCGTTATATACGCGCGTCACTTGCCGCCAATAGTCAGCTGGCGGCCTACTTCGTAAGCTTGAGAAAGGTTCGACAGCCTCGAATTTCAACTCAGCATCCAAACTAGCTTCAACACCACCCGAAGATTCGCCATCGCTACTATGGTCTGGGGCGGCAAAGCCAAGCCTGAGGCCAAGCCCTCTGTCATCAGGTACGTGACTGCCTATGCGAAAATATCTCTTGACTCTATTCCCTTGACTTAGAGTGCTTACATCTCTGCGCTGTGCCCCTCCAGTCAACTATTGCCACTCGTCATCTTTCTCCTTGTCCTTGCCAGCAGTGCTTGGGTCTGCTATCAGATCTATCTAAGCGTCACTCAAATCCAGCAGAACGCCTCCCAGAAATTCGCCCAAAAGAATGTTGTCTTTACCAAAGACGGCATGAAGGTCGGTGTCAAGCACGTCGAGCAGGAAAAGTACGTCGACGCAACGCAGAGCTGGGTCGTCAAGGCCTGGAACATGGGCAGTCACAACCCCGCTACCGTCAAGAGGAAATAAGATTGTCAGAAAGGCTCACGAGCCACGCCCGATGACTGCGCGCAGTAGCGGGCGAGAGAAATAATGGTTAGAGCCTGAGCTGGTCCTGACACGGGTGCGCGCGCTGCACCAGAGCATCTTGGGGCGCCTTCGATTCTTGTACATATGGATCTATGGCAGGAGACGGCGTTGATACAACAAGGAGTTGTTTGAATTGATACTCGGGAGGACAGCAGTCCGCCGGCTGACTGTCTCGAGAAGTGCCCGAGTTGAAAGCTGTTTGGCGAACGGGGTTTTCGTCCGGATACCGTTGGGAGACGTAGCAAAGGGATTACCCGGATTGATTATGTATAGGGTTTCATTGAGCAAATGATTTCTGATCTTCGTATTGCCTCCAAGCCCGCTGAATGGCCTTATTGGCTCAAAGGAGTGAGACGATACTTTTCCTTTCCACCAGCGACACAGCGCACCGTACCGATATTTTATGCCACTGGACTGCAACGCGGCCGAGCCAGGCTATCGGGCCCTTACTCTGATGTGGTAATGAAACCGAGGCTCTCCAGCTGCTGTGCCAGGAAAGAGATACCATCCGCGTAGTGCCCGCTCTGTGGCTACTTGGCGCAGGCGGCTTGGCAAGTGGTTCGATGGCTTAGGAGTACCCGATCCAAACCTTTCATACCAAAGGAAACAGCTAGCATATATATCTGAGACGGGATATATCGGTGTGACGTGCAACTGTTCCAGCATCAGGTACAGCTATTATTCTGTGCATGAGTTTTACATTGTGTCTTGAATAATGTAATGAGGTGGTATCTAAAACGACCACGAACCCGGCATCTTACTGTCAAACCATGAGACTAAGAGCAAATATTTTGTCTGTGATCCCAGATCTGAATAGTTAACCCCGTTGACGCGACACCGAGCCGGAACTGACCATACAATTTAACTTCTGTCAAGGCCCAGTATCGACCCAGTCACTTTGGTGGTTTATCGTATCGAGCGCTGCCACTGATGACAGCTTTGGGCGCTCTTATAAGTGTCCCTGAATGGACGTACTCCTTGACGCCTTGTACCATCTGATGAATACCGAAACCGGAGACAAATAATGACGGACCCCTTAATGAAGTGAGGAACAATGTCCATAGAACGAAACTTACACCCCTGATGCCAAGGAAAGGTAACTTCGCTTGCAACCCGCCCATTCTCGCTCGGCACATTTGCCGAAGACGATAAGCTAGGTAGTAATGTCAGTTTCCTGTTGCCCTCATTATTGCATCGCCTCTCTTTGCAAAACTGGCGAGACAAGTGCTGTCTCGTAAGATCCCTCTACACCTTAAGCCAGGTCTGCGCTAAAAATCGCGTGCTCTGCCCACCCTGCGCAGACGCTTTTGCCAGCAACTCGGCTTTCTCTCTGTCAAGGTGCTCCTTCTGCATCGCCTCGCGCTGCTGTAGTGGGTTCATAGCGTAACCCGCGGTCGGCGGTGCAAATCGCGCTGACACGAGCTTCTCGAAGTTATGCGCAGGACCATAGGGCGATGCCATCAAGCCGTCGCGGCGAATCAGCATCGAGGGGATGCGAACTTGGAGCTGCGAACAAGGGTAAGAACTTATAAGTGGAACTATAGATAACATTGGGAAAGGGGAGAAGCGCTTACCTGGCTCAGTACATGTGCGTACTTCACGCCCATGGAGCTACCAATATATCGCATGCGCCCAAGCACCCAGGCGCGCTGGGCGTCAGTGGTATAGTCCTGACCATTGACACAGGTGAGCGGCCACGTCAAAAAGTAGCCGGCTAGACCCTTGGACGTGTCCTCCTCACCGCATGCGAAGCCGCCCAGATTTGCCTTATGGATGATGTGCGGGCGATTGAAGTGCCAGCCAAGGTTATACGGAACCGAGGCGATGATGTCGGTGATCATGTCGACGCAGGTTCTTGCTGCCGTTGCGTACTCGGGCGTAGTCCTGTAATCGACAGGCGCGCACACCCACGCGGCGCACCGCACGATGAGCGATGCGAGAATCAGGCGCACTGTTCGCGCCGAATTCCAGATACTCGCAATCCAGAAGTCCCGGTATATGTCGACACGGCCGGGGAAGACCTCGGCCTTGGAGTAGTCGCCATTCGGTACATTGTCTTCCCAGGCTACGGTCGTATAATTCCAGTCCTCGGGCACATTCTTCATCCACGTGAGCACCTCCTGATCTACCGTCTGCGCCCTCCGGACCATATCGAGCATGACTTCGATATTGTCAGGCGTCCTCGTCATCGTGTTCATTAAGCGCGTGATTTCTGCGCGGATTTCCCCGGTCTTGATCATGATACGCTGGGAATGTGCTGCTGTCTTGTTCTTCACCGCATCCGTAAGCCACCACTCGGTCCCCATGATCGGGGCTTTGCCAGAAGTCAGGCTGTGAATGATCTAAATTGATGTCAGTACACGAGCTCGGAAGTGGTGGGCTGTGAAACGACGGACCATCTGTGTCCGGACGGCGATGAACAGCTGCAAACCCGTCTTGGTATTGAGCTGGCTCTTGCCCCTAGCTTTGACAAGCTGGATCGCGCCTTCTGTATGCGAGCCCCAATTCAGCATACCGATCTGCTTGGCCGAGATACTCTGCGGATAGCCGGTCAGTACAGTACCGAAGTTGCCTCAAAAGGCGTCTGACATACCTCGAAGAGCCCCAGCAAAAGCACAGCAGCCAGGGTCGCGTCCGTCTTTTGTTGCCTCGGATCCCTCAGTGCCGTGTTTGTTGCATTGAGCGCGCGAGTATATTCGTAAAACGCCTGGTCTTGTAGTTTGTCGCCTGTGGCAGCCCGGTTGTTGAGAAACGACATGGAGCATGCATTAAAGGCATGTTGGAGGTGGTTTAGAGGGCCATCCTGTTTCAGCAAGGGGACGACAAAGTCCAAAAAGCCAACGGTGCTCCCTTCTTTGGGGATCAGAATAAAATTGGACACAAAGTGGCAGCTGGCCTGGTGCTCGACTGGCGTATTCAGCTGAGGTACGAGAGCCTGTTCCAGAGGCGACTTAATGGCGCGTTGGAGGTCAGGGTTTACGATGCCGATTGGCGAGCCGTCTGACGACTCTTGCTTCGTCTTCTGTGCGAGTGCTTTTTTGTTTGCCTTCATAGCTCTCCGTTCAGTCGCTTGGGTTTCATTGCGGAATACCAAGTCAAATTCGTCCTTATACCCGGGACATTGCCTCCGCGACTTAGCACACTGATTACACGTCGGTTTTGTCTCGTCACACTATTCATCAAAGAGTCAGCCGGGACGTTTCTCGGGTGGAGGCCATGGGAACCGGCGGTGACGCACCTTGATCCTCCGTGTCCGGCACATCTGGCAGCCCCTCGAGGGCTTTCCACAGTAGACCATATTGAGCAGTGTTTATCGACAAGAGTAATCGATATATTTGAATGAGTTTTCGTTAGATCCTCTCCTAGTTTCGAGGGAAGACCCAATCTAACTGTGCTCAAGGTGTTTGAGGTTCAGAGAACGCGACAAGCACAGAATCAAGATGAAGAAGCAATATCGAAAGCCGGACGGCCGAATCGCTTTGCCAGGAGCTGGATATCTATGTCTGGTCGCCGACTGGCTGGCGGGATATAACCAGGTACGAACAAGTCAGCTACAGGCGAGCACAACGTTCAGAGAAGTGTCCACGGTGCTGCTGCGTAACGGTAGATTTTGAAAATAAGGGCTTTTCCCGCTGCTACTGGATTCGCGTCCTGGGGACCTAGTTGGGAAGACGGAAGAGACCCCTCGATTAGCGGTGTCGTTGTAGATCATGCGCTGGATCTGCCCCGCCTCAAATCGTACGTTATGCCCGGTAAGCAGTTATGTATGCGCAGTTCAGTTTCTCTTTTGAAGAACCTAATAACTAGATGTATTGCCTGGGCAGATAGATAGATAGATAGATGGATGGATGGATAGATAGGTAAGGTGAGTAGGTAGTTAGACAGGCTGGTGGTTAGACGGCGTTCTGTTTTGGACGGGACCGAGGACACGGAACGGCGTCATGGACCAGACCCAAACAGTTGTAATTGTAATTCGATTCCCGGTCAAAGGATGCAGTACCTCGGTGACAGCGAGGTTCGCTGTGCAGGAAGAGACGAAAAGGATAACCCAGGCGACCCGCTGATGTACCTATCCAAAGAGTGTTTACTGAAGACCGGGTTTTCGCATATCCTGAAAAGCTGTTTGAGAAGTGTTGGCTTTGGGGGGGGGGGGGGAGAGGTTCGGAAAGAGACACAATCTGCAACTTCAAACCGGAGTGAGGCCCAGGATCTGGCAATCCGGGATTGCCCTGGTTGAGGAAGGGGGTCGAGGGGCTAGTGCTTGGACAAGGCAGGACAAGGGATGTATCACGCTCGTTCGTGTTCGTATTTTATAGCAATGGTGGTAATAAGAGCAATACAATATGTACGTGGTAGTACATATCTACATGTCGATAGGTAGAGAGTAATGAGCATGCGCAGATCAACAAACGGGTTCAAACGTCCCAGGTTGCCACGGTTGGACAAAGTTCAACTTGAACCCTTCTTGACCAGCGAGAATCAATGGGTCTCCTTGCCTTTTGTAGGCGCGAGATAGAGACGTGTACCGACAGATAGATACCTGAGGTAGTATGTACATGTATTGTGCAGCGTTGCTGGCGGGCTCTTTTTGTGCTGCGACATGCTTCCAACGAGTCCAACGAACTTCACGGGGCCGCCTCTAGCTTGAAGAGGTCTGGTGTTTCTTGACTAACGGAACGCGCAGCAAAAAGGAACGTGTGGAGGACGACCCGGGGAGTCCGGTCGCCAGAGACTGGATACGGGTACCTACCTACCTACCTACCTACCTACCTCCTGACGGGCCTCCTTCAGCTACTAGTTACTGCCGTAGTATGCAGTATTTCTTATTAACAAAACAATCGCAGAGACTGTCGTCAAACTATGCACCTTCGATAGACACAGGATGTGATTCAAGATGCAGATAGAGTAGGCAGATACCTAACCAGGTAGATATCTATCTGACAGCCCTACCTGGCTCGCGTGTATTGAGTACCTACAACAGGCCCATTGAAGGCACGGACACATCGCCACCTGTGTTCAAATGGATCAGGAACCCGCGACCCCCATCTCGAAGGTCGTATGAGGGCACCAAGCGCAGGCAAGGCGACGCGAAGAGGACTTGGGTGAGTCCACGCGACGTTACAGTCTGTGTATCTACTTGGGGCGGCTTGGGTGAGCAAAAGAACCATGATTTTATAGGAGGTACCAAGTGAGAAGTTCGAGTAGCCTGCCTTACCCGCCTTGAGGAGTCGACAGATGAGAGGTAACCTACATATAAGTACCTACCTAAGGTAGTGCCTAAGTACGAAACCGAGGTACGATATGCCGAGAGCTGAATACCGCCTGCACCGCCTACGGGCAGGCACTTCCTTAGTACCTCCTTGGTTTTTTTTTGGTTTTTTTTTTCTTTTTTTTTTTTTTTTTTTTCACAACTGCTACGTTATGTAATGCAACATCGGCCAGCTCGCGAGGACATCAGGTGTATGTAATTGCTCCCAGGTACAGTTCAGATGCGTTCCCAAGACTGTATGCGGACGGCCTTGGCGGGTTTCGAAGATAATACAGCCCGGCGGCAACTTACGCGGATCCTCGCCGGCACGTAGCTAGCTCTAGGCACTCAACTGACTCCAAGCCTCGGTCCAAGGTACCTGTATCAAGTCACACAATCCGCATTGTTCATGCGAAATTTCACAGTCCGACAATACATGTAGGTAGTTGATGGAAGAGGTTTCGTGCCTGGTGTCTTTTTCTTCTCTTTCCTAGGCCCGTCGGCCGAAGTCAGCGTGCTTTTCGTGCGAGTCCTCGACACAAGTCCACCGGAGGCTGCTTAGGTGGGTACTTTTAGTGCGGTCTGGATGTAACCTATAGGCAGCTGTAGGTAGCACCAGTAGCACCTCATTCCCATAGCCCATAGCGGCCTGCCCTAGCATGGAAAGAACCTGAAGGGGCCTGCCTGGCCTGCGTTCCTCCTTGATGTGCATTCATACAAGTACATACATTAGGTACATAGGCTGGGAGTGCTTCACCCCCCTGTGTCTTTACAATCCAGAGTGGCAGCAAAAGAAAACTCGCCCTCAACGGCTGTGGGTACTGCCTGCCTACCTTATTAGGAAGCGAGCAACGTCGATGATCTGCAGGTGTCCATCGGTTCTCAAGGACATCCTATCTAACGTACATCGACGCACTGCATGCGACCTCCAGGCTTTGCGATGTAATCTAGAGATCAATTCTCCGACCATCTGGCGCAACGTGGGAGACGGCTGTATACATGACCTACCACACAGCCAACAAGCGAAGCAATAAGGGCTTCTCCCCCAAACAGGGGTCTGCTCCAGTTTGGGCACCGGCTGCATTCCGAATTGGCCATGGCTGCAACAAACCAGCACCGACCCTAGACATCCCTCTCCCATTGAGATCGGGACCAGATCCGGCAAGCCTTGAGAGATCTCGGTTCGCCTCTCGCTAGCTGCACATCGCCCGCTTCCCGCTTCCCTGAAGCCATACTGCTATGGACAGACTGCACCATGCCTGTCTAGATAGGACCATGAGAAGCGGAATCTTGAACAGAATGGGACAACAGGACCGCGTATGTTGATCATCGCACGCAAGGTTTACCTATACCTGGCTTCTGATTACACATAGGTAGATATAATAGACACCATACTGACCACACCCTGAAACCAGCTGAGTAGAGGGATTGCTCGCCGCCAGCAACACCCAACGTGGTGCCGCAGTCGTCGTGGAAATTCTCCGTTTCAGTCATTCGGCGCGATGATATCACCGCTCGCCTCGATACGATGCTTGTTCTCAGCCAGCAGTATCGCTGCAAGTCGCGGGCTGACCAGAGCTTAATGAACGACTGCCTGTAAGTCTTCTTTGACTGTCCCATTTTGCCGAGTTTGCCGTGTACAGCATATTCTTGGCAGATGCCTGCTTGAATGATGGGTCACTGTGGCGTTTATGAAGGATCTTGGGCATACTTTTTCGAGGAATTTCGTCCGCTTGTGTCGCGAGAACCGCATTCGCGGGTCGTGTTCGCCCAGTGAGCTTGTTTCGGATCATCCATGGTTGGATCCGAATACCGGCAAACCCCTTTGACTCCTAGGCGGAATTACAGATATCGTCCATAATCATTGACCACATATACAGTTGGACGGTTATGTCTATGGAAATTAGTTCCCAGGGGTATTGTTCTACTCTTGATTGGCGCGTAGATGATGATTCGACTTGGGATTTCGTGATACCAACGTTCAACGCTGCGCCACACTCAGGAGCTTTCTTACATCGACATCAAACCTCACTGTGAATACCGGCCACAGCCATGAAGACGCCAAGGCATTAAAATCCAAGGGACATGGCTGAACCGGTAAGTCCTCGGTATTTCTGCCATGCTTCTCTTAGTCGCATGCCAGCAGTCTCTGGTGATACCTGTTCGCAGTAGCGACACAATCTTCTTCTGGAAGTGTCGAACAAGGAAATGCCGCGGCGTAGTGAAGTTTCCTGGCGTCCCTGCTCTACGGGATGATCTCATGTTCTGAGAACAATAATTCGTGGTTACGTTGTAATTCCGATCCCTCGATAGGGCAAGATCGCGTGTCGCCACGGCGTAATCCGTGGAATAGTTCATGCATGTCTTCCTATCCTCAGCCTTGTCATGGCCCTCGCAACCGTTTCTGGCGGTATACATCGTCCGGGACTCGGCATCTGGCTCTCATATAACTCCGCAGAAATCAATCATGTTCGTTCCGATAAGCGGCTTCACATCGCGTTGGCATCAGCTTCGGCGATGCTGCGCTGCACTGCCTGAATAAAAGGTGTCACTTGCTGACACCCTGTCAGAAGGCATTTGACTCGCTTCTACAGCAATGGGCTCGAAGCCCATGCTAGAGGATTACAGTATCACAAACATAGTCGACGACCGTCTGATTTCCACATACACACACACACACACATACACACATCCCACCCCCCTTAGGGTTGACTTCCCTGAGCTTATCAAAAACCGGCCGGATCACTATCTGGTATATGGATATGACAGTCATCAGCGATATCTCTCATCAGTTCTTCAAATGGGCTCTCATCTGTAGCCCACACGCATGCTGCCTGCTGGACATCACGCTCCATTAATGTTAGCCAGGCTGATTCGAGGCGGGATGTAGTTGTTATGTCGGGTCATTAGTCCCGCTGCGTACTTGTGTCCCATGAGGAAGCTGACAACAAAACCCCGGCGACGGCCTGTCGTCTGGGCAGTCACCTTGACGCGCTCGCAAGCGAGATGATCAACCCAGTAGACCTAGATTGAAACCAGAGTAGGTCAAGCCAAGACCTCCAGATCTCACTTGCGACTTGTTTGTTAAAACCAGACCTTATGCATTGATGAAATGGGCGCAGAAGAAACCCCACGGTCATGACCATGCTCTCCTGAATACCCCTTTACGTTCAGCTCAGCGTACGGCCTGCCTGAAATGGCGCACATTTATATTGACTACCACACCACAGCATCGCTAGGATGTTGAAGCCTCGCTCAGCAATTCTTCTGCTTTCTCAGATAGAGACCAAAGACTCTCGTGGACTTGATCCGTACTACCACCTTCCAATCCCTAGAGGGTGTAGCCGGGACGGGAACCGCACCATCTCCCTCTAGCGAGGCAAGTAGGAAATGCTCCTTGGTCATCCAGGGTCGTGCTCAGCGCATGAGAGCTCCCATTAGAAGCCACAGGGATATCCCTTAACCTAAACTAGGATGGAATATCTCAGTCACACGCAATACGTGTAGGCTAGCATACTTTGACGCTGTGATGGCCGGGACTCTCATCACAACCCTACCACCGAGCCTTGGATGAGAGGTCCAGCAAGCCATCCTCTGTGTCGTCCCCCGTTCACTATCCTAGATATACACTCTGATCTTCTACTGATGAGCCCGCCAGAAGCACCGACGCCACAGTACAGGGCTCGAAGAAAATGTTTGAATTTCGCCGACCATGGGTCTTTTGGATCACCGCGTGTCTGGTTTACCTCCTGGAGCTACGCACCAGACATCGATGCTTATTGCCTATGTTTTGTCTTGCCTTGTCCTTGTCTGCGTACCTATGGAGGATATCAACCATCAGCTTGTGACGCCCTGTGCTGAAGACAAACCAGCAATTTGTGGATGAATTAATCACGGCTATAGCTGATTCTCGACTAGTCGAGGCTTTGTGCAAATCAGACTGCAGCAAACCGTCACAGTGATGGGTAGGGACCAAGGTGATTTCTATAGTTGGATGGTATACTGAGCTTAGCAAGTACATGGATACAGGTAGATTGATTGACCATTGATAACCACAAGGTGTGGCTGCTCCAGACGCTGGAAGATGCCGCATATTCCAGCAAACTCGAGTTTGATAGTGTACCAAGGTATCTCAGATTACTCAAGTCCAATTTTCACCCGGGCTGGACCAGTGAACACGATCTCTGATGGGAACATGAGATGCGAAATCTTCAATAAACATCAAACACCCCAAGTGCTTTGGGTATACTTGATTCCCTCGATGGATCCTTCTATGTACACAGACTGGACCAGCGACGAAAGGAATCTCCTAAACGTTCCAAGTTATTCATTGAGCCTATCCAGCGTGCGATAGAGACATGAATATCATGACAAAAAAAAAGGTTCTTATTGAATCGCCCTAAGGGTGATTACGGTGTCTATGAAGCACTGCCCTACCAAGAACGCCGTGCTCATGCAATGCCCTACATCACCTACCACTACCATCTTTTGCCACTTCCTGCTTACAGTGGAGTGTCTCCTGACCACCCGCAATGTCATGTCCAAAATGTAAAAATTCGTATCCACATACCCTGCCTTGACGCGCCTATTGCTGCAAAAGCTTCTGCTGTGGCGGTCCCGTATACGTGCTTTCAACATTCCCATTATTGATGGAGCACCACGCGTCTTTGATAGCCACAACCTCATATGTTCCCTCCAAGTTGGCTCGAACAACTTTGCTGTGTTCGTAACTGATATCGTGACGGGTTTCGAGCACTTGACTCTTCTGCCCTTTCTTCGCATTGGTGCTGCGCGTGTACGAGAACTCGAATGGCGGAGTGCCCCCAAATTCGAACAGGATCTCCACCTCACTTCCCTCGTGTATGTCCGTTGTCACCACGCGACCCCTGCTAACCTTTACATCCGGTAACTCATGAATTGTCCTAGGTATGTTGACAGCAGCGCGGCATTCGCTCGCCTTATCGCTAACACCGGTGATAGTGAAGTCGCCCGGGAACTCGGCGATGCGGCGGAATGTAGTGCTTTGGGATTTAGCCTTCATGTGCTTCCCAGCGAAGTCGTAGTGGATCTCGAAAGGAGGTGTACCAGAAAGGGTGTAGGATAGGCGCTCGCCAGCGCAGTACTCCGTTCGCAGTTCAATGGGATAGATGGATGGCGAATCGTACAGGTGGAAATGTACCATCGGACCTCCAATCGAGGCTTCCGATTGACACCCACGGGCATCACGTACTTTTTTGATTCGGATGGATTGGGCGCCAATTTTCAGTTTCTCCATTGGAATTTCGATGTCAAAAGAGTTCGACTCGATAGGGGGAATAGTGAAGACTTCGGCACCACTTGCAGCATTGTGTTTGATCTCAAGCTCCAGGTAGAACGGCGCTTTACCTTGTAACCGAATTGGTACTTTCTGTCTGTTGTGCTCCGACAAACATGACTTGAAGGTCTGACCAGGCTTAGCGAACGAAGCGGCAGGTTTCGCATGGACCGTCTGCTCCAGAACAAGCGGCATGGACCGCTTTTGCTGGTTATTGTACAAATTATCAGAAAGAGCGGAGAAGGTGTAGGAATACAGCCCGGCTTTCGCTGTGTCCATCTGTATGGAGGCTTTCCCCAAGACAGCGTCGAAGCTCTTACGGGCTACAGAGCCAGACCCAGTGCTCGGTTTGTGTCGAACCTCGTATTCGACATGATAAGGCGGAGAGCCTATATTCATTAGTGTGTTTCTCCATACAATGACAAGCCATTACACTTACCTTGCAGTGCAACTTCGAAGCCATCCACATCGCCTTCGCAGATGTCATCCTTGACGAACTTATGGTCTCGGTCGCCGGTGCCAATAGCCTTAGACGGAACCAGAGACAACTCGGGCCGCTGGAACCATTTCACCTCAAATGTGTTGGCTTTTGGGTTGACGGCGCCAGGACACGCCTTGTCCATTACGTCCAAGATCTCGTACACACCGTGATCGGTTGCCTGAATGATATCATTGGCGTTTCTTGCTACCCGAGTCTGCGGGTTGGAGTTGCCGTTGATACGGTAAGATACTTTCCAAGGTCCTTCTCCAGATAAGCGCAATGGGATATCGACCGGGGCCGCCTCCACCACCGTTGTAATCCGTTTACCATCAAGCTCGCCAAATGAGACTCTAGGCTTTTGACGCGGGACGGAAATCTTGACCTCCTGGCGCAGGAAGATTCGACAACCCGTCTTGTCCTGGATACTCTTCAGGGCTAGCGTGTAGTCTCCACCGGAAGCCAATGGGGCCGTCTCAATAGTGAATATATCCTCTGAAATATCTTTGGCCTGTGCAGATTTCCGTTTCCCGTCGTGCACAATCTCCCACTCGAGATTGAAAGGGCCGTCTCCGTCAAGTTTGACGTCGAAATTGACAGGCTGGTCGAGACAAGCATTGATATTATCCACACCATTCAGGAAGAATGCCGTGGCCGGTGGTTTCACATTCTGTTCCAGGCGGTACTCTTCAGAAAGTGGAAGGGGGACCTTGTAGATGCTGTCCTCAAGTTTCCTAAATGTGTATGAGTGCCGACCGGCACTCCTCGGAAGTAGCTCGATCTGTTGCCGAAGGCCGTCTACCTTGACCATCTCATGTCGCGTACGTCCATCCGGACCACGCACATCCCAGTGTACATTGAACGGCGGTGTGCCAACCAAGTCCAGATTAACACGAAGTCCGATGGACTTGCCTGCACATTTGTCGGGAATCTCTTCTGACGTGATCGCCAATGACGGCTCCAGAGGATTAAGCAGTAGGCACGACGAAGGCTCTTCGATCTCACCTTCGCACGACTCACAGGTTACCGAATCGAGACTGTACAGACCCGGCGCAGAGATAGTTGGCTGATCCTTGTCATGCTTAGCGGTGAACGAACCGACTTCAACAATGTCCCCATGGTCGCCATTTTTGGTAAGAGTGTCAATCGGCGAGAACCTCCAGGTAATGGTATGAGCAGTGCGGTCTGGAGTTTTGCCTGGACGGCCAATCTCGACGGGGAGCTTTATCGACCCCCCCTTTGCCACCTTTAGGGGGTTTTGTGAGTCACAGCCCTTGATCTGGGCACGGGGGCGTTCCCTAACGATGAAGTCCTGGAATAAGCCCTTGGACTTGGGTCGTGTGTCCACATCGTCTGACGGCTGATACGAAACGACGTTCCCAAAAGCATCATGAACCTCATCCACAGAGTATTGCCAATTTCCGGCATTGTTCATCGATTCATTGAGGCTGACAACCACTTGCTGAGACCGGGCCCACGTATTGCCGTCTTGGCTTGTCAGTTCCATGGATGAACCTGTCCCAAGGAGCGGCGATGAGAATCCATCTGGTTGAAGACTCTGGAAGTGAAAGCTGCGATCCTTGCCGTTGACTGTCCGACTGTAAACTATTCTTAGAGGGGGGGTTCCGACGACATCAAGTGACAGGTCAGACAATTCCCCCAAGCATCTCGTGGCAGATTCGGCAGCCCGGACCATGGCCTTGGGGCACGGAACTACATAGGTAGGCTGTGTAGATTTCTGAACTTCGAGCTTGTGTTCGTCGAGAACCTTGTTTAAACTATAGGCGCCAGGTTTCTTCAACGTCAGGTCGTATTGATAGGTACCGGGCGAACCATCGTCATCACACTTGGCAGCTTGCTTCGCGATTTCCTTCATGTCTTTCCGGCCAAGTTTTAAGATCTCCTGGGCGTCGGTATCGAGATCATAACGAACGAGTTCAATCTCGACAGGAACGGTTGCGTTGAAGTAGAGCGGGACAGTGACAGTATTTCGACCTTTCCCGACGCAGTAGGGGTTCTTTTCCGGGTTGAGAAGGGCAGAGCTATTCAATTAGTCAGCGACCATAGTAGCAGTATAATTGGCAGGGTACAAACCCCTCGGGAAGAATGTTGATAATCTGCTTCCCCAAGAAGCGAGTTTGGTTATGCAAGATATTGGAGACTTTAATGTTGTGCTCGGAAATGGCAAGTTCCTTGTCGTGGAAAAACATCTTGAGGATACCCAAGAGCCACGCATGGCCAGGAAGAGGGACGTCGAACATCAAACACCAGGTGACGAATGTTTGTATGAAGAATGCGACGATAACGAATTCGGAAGACAGCTCGAGCCACGGTATCCTCAGAGAAGGGAGGCCGAACAAGTAAACAAAGTCGACAACAAGCCATTTGCAAAAAAAGTAGGCGGAACGACCATCATCCTGAACCTGGAGCCAATCGTAAAGTCGCCAGGCGATCAAGGCAACCCAAATGGCCACGGCGTAGAAGCGTTGCGTCGGTGCATCGATGATGTTCAAGGGTATGAGCGGCGGGTTTGCAGGGAGGTCGGCGGTGACATTCTCGGGAGCAGGACGCAGTGAAGATCGCGGTCTAACATCGCGGGTGGGCGACGCCTGTGGTCTTCTCGCAGTTGCAGCTGGGGTTTCGGGGTATCCCCCAAACCGCATGCGCGGCGTGGCGGGATTCATGGCATTCCGTGGTGAAGGCGGACGACCATGAGGGTGTGTCAAGTGCAACTATAAGTCAAGAGCGCGGTCGTGCTGCAGGTCGAGACGAGATCAGAGACGAGGCAGGAAGGATAGCAAAGAAGGACCTGCGACTATTCGTAGATGCTGTTAGGCAACACAGCAGTCTCACAAGCTGATGGAGCTGATGAGCAGCAAGGTGGTCGCAAACTTGCAAAAGTAAACAGTCCAGAAATTTACACAGGTATCGATATATCGAAGAGGAGAGATAGGTAGGAGGTAGGTACTTCACCTAGGTACCTACTAAGGCACCTACAGCTGGGATCCACACGTCGCGGGTCGTGGACGCGTCTTCTAGAGATATCGTTGTAGGTACCTATTTTCGGTAATCCATTGGGTAGGGAAGCCTCTGAAAGTATGCAGCCACAATATGACTGCCTACTCTTATTATTCATAAAGCGGCTTAACTGCTTATTTACTTTATGTAGGTAACATAGAAGGTAGAGCAAGCTACTTGCTCTTACTTGGTGCATGTTACCCGCGTGTACCTTAGGTACCTTTTACTACTACTAAGGTTTAACACGGTAGTACCTATTGAAGTTGATAAGTAGTAAGCTATAAACTTCCGATATATCTTAGAAGCAACCTTCTAACTACCTGGTTGAGCTAAACTTGCTAGGCTATTAAGAACAAGAAGTTTACTGACACGTTCTTCTAGTAATAAAAAAAAGACAGAAGAAGACAGAAGAAGAAGTGACTGGTGCCAACATAACATAGTATAGCTCAGGCGCAGTTCAGGCCAGCTGCCTTGTCCGCCTGGGAGGTACTGCCTTCCAGGGACTCGTCGCTGCGAGGGTACATAAGGCATTCGATACAGTATCTGCATGACTATGAAATCCATATCTTGCTGGTTCAGAAGACCCTCTTACGAGACCTGGTCTAGAATGTGAGTGATTCAGAAGAGTTTCTCCTCCGCAACTGCCTGCTACCATTTCGCAGTTCCTTGACTTCCTACTCACCTTAACCCTTCTCCCAAGGTTACAACACCTTGCTATTATCCCAGTCTCACTTTTCTGACCATCCCAAGAATAATCTGCTTCTTCCCGAAAACGAATATTCGTTTGCTAAGATCATAAATTGCGGCACCCGTGAAAGCCACAACAAGTCCAATTATGAGCGGAACACCCTCCGACCCTTGTGGCGAAACATCGTCTTCCGGTACCCGGAAATCGGCAAGAGCGAAGAAAGCACCCCAGAAATACGACGATGAGTACGTGTTATCTAGCCACGAATCAGCACTACCCATGCCTCCTGCCAAGCAGACGAGTAGGCCGAAAAGGAAGGCTGCAGAGGTGGCTGCACAGACTACGCTCAAGGAAGATGTCGCCGTTGTTCAGGAGGAAGCATTCGCACGGATGAATGATGATGAACGCAAGGAGTATCAGGGCTGGGTGGAACTAGAGTCAGAACCTGTGAGTCTGTCAACGGCATCAGTCTATTGTCATCAAGGCCCCGGTATTGACGTCCATGAAGGCATTTTTTAATGCGCTTCTCAAAGCTCTAGGCACACGGGATCTAAAGGTCCAAGAGGTCTTCGGTTTGGATGACATGATAATGTCGTGTCTTCCGTAAGTGCATGCCATCCGTCAAGTTCATCTTCAACTGGCCAACACTACACAGCAAGCCTGTATATGGTCTTATTTTCCTGTTTCCGTGGGTGGAAGAGGATGAATCGAGTGAGGGCCGCCAGGAATGCCCTGGCAATCTTTGGTTCAACAACCAGGTCTGTCTTGCCCATCAATATGCAAGCCAACTCAATCGCTCACTCGTCAAATATTCGGCAGGTGACTGCAAACTCCTGCGCTACTGTTGCTATCACAAATGTTATCTTCAATGCCAGGAACGTTGACCTTGGGACAAAGCTTCAAGAGTTTCAGGAGCAGAACCGGACCTTGCCGCCCTCTCACAAAGGTCACTCGCTGAACAAGAATGACTTCATTCGGGCTATTCATAATTCAGTTGCTCGGTATTGTTGAAAGCCTGATACTAAAGCCCCGGCTCTAGCTAACCAGAACCAGACGCTCCGACCTACTATCCGAAGACCTCCTGCTAGACAATAAATGGGAGGCAGCCCGGAAGAAGAAAAGGGCCAGAAAACCAGCCGGTACTAAGAGTTCGTCTTCCCGGCGTAAGAAGGCCGAGGATGAGACATTCCACTACATTGCATTCGTTCCAGTTGAAAGCCAGGTCTGGGAGCTTGACGGCTTTGAGGAGAAACCTAAGTGTCTTGGTACACCCTGAACTTACCCCTCTAAAATACTTTTGTCATACTGACTGTTTCATAAAGGCCCCTACAAGGAAGATGGCTGGCTTGGGGTCGCCAGCCTGGCAATTCAAGAACGCATGGCCCGGGATGAAAATGCCATGCTATCCTTTAACCTCCTAGCTATCTGCCAATCCCCCCTTGCAAACATTGCGGAGAGCATCGCCAGCAACCTCGCCAGTGTTCACCATTTTGATACCCTTTACAGCGGTAATCCCGCCTGGACCATCCCTAGTCCTTGGACCTCGAACACTCCTGATCATCTCACTACCTTCGGCCTCAGCAAAGAGAACATTGTTCGAAAGGAGCTCCCTGGCGCCATTACAAGTAAGATGGGCGATGCAGGCTTTGACCTAGCTGCTGCGCAGACACTAGCAGGAGAATTGGCGGAGGAACGCGCGACACTCGAGGCAGAGTATGCGGCAGAACTGGCCACTGTCGACGAAGCTATGGGTATGGTGCTTGGACGCCAACGTGATTACACGCCAGCACTTCACCAGTGGCTAAGGATCCTGGCGGAGAGGGGTACATTACGGGACATGATTATAGAGACTGATCGTGCTTTGTGATAAACAGAAACCATGAACTGTCTTCGGCTTCAACTCAGCTAGATGCGGTTCGGGTTGGAGACATAGGAATTTCATCTTCCCATCAGAGTGCTTTTTGATATTTTATTACAAAATAGTAAAAACCCACGTATGCTTCAACCTCATGCATATCTATTGGCCTCGTGTATTGCTGATCTCATTATTAGACCCCAGGCTCGACTCTAACAAATGCTTATCTCGTGAGCTCGATTCCCGCCTAATACTAGGCTGTCTCCCCATACCTAAGGCTTGGGTACATGTAGCGACTTGCTCGTCATCAAACACCCATGGAGCACAAACATGAGGACTACCGGGTGTACTTCAGCCACTGACCCGGCGAACCAGACGCCGCCCGGCACAGCATCAAGCAGCCAACCCTGGCTGACCCAGTAGGCCATGAGAGCGTCAATGCCAAGTGTGGTTGGGATAGGTGTTCCCTCGAAATAACTGGCCTTGCCCGATGCGTCGTGCGGAACATTGGCTGCCGTCACATTGAAGCGTGCGAGCCGTGTCAGTCCGCACAGTACGAAGAAGGTCAGTAGAATATGGTCAAGCGGCGTGCGTAGACCGATGCTGAAGGCAACGCAGGCGGGTGCCAGGCCGAAGGATATCTGCAGTGGAGCAATCCGTATTAGCAGTCAAGCAGGGGTACGTGAATCTCCCAAGAAGATATATGGAGCTGTGCGAAGCAGAGCAGATGGTGCAGAAAAGGAGCATACCAAATCAGCCAGCGAGTCCAACTCCTGCCCCATCATGCTGCTCTTTTTACGCCAGCGCGCGACGCGTCCATCCATGAAGTCGAAGAACAGCCCAAAGGGCAAGAATGCGAGGGCGAGGTAAAGATTGCCTTTGTCTGTAGGATCGCCGAGGCAGTAGCGCAAGGAAGAGAAGACGGACATGATACCGCAAAAGCCTGGGGAGAGAATCGGGTTAGCGATATCATCTTCACGGTGACCACGAACGAAACGGTTCACGATGTACGGGATGCGATGGCCGCATCGGCAAGCAAACTCGAGTAGCCTTTCCCTAGCACTACACCGTCGTTCTTCCATGTTATAGTGACGATGAGGAGAAATATATCGTACCGTTCATCTCGGTAATGTAATCAGCCATATGCATAGCCTTGACAAGGGAGAAGTGACCGCTAGGCGAGGCCAAGAGGTCCTTTTGTTTATCGTAACCTAGAGCAGCAGAACGGTGTCAGCGAGGGAAACACTCTCTGTCGTGTCTACGGCAGCCTTGGATTGCTTGCATCCATAGGGCCAACGTCGACCGTGAAGACGAGCGCGAGAACGGCAGCCTGACATACCGGGTTTGTCAGAAGAGCCCGACTTGGAGACAGCGCCATTGCTGGCAGCGGCACTTGTTCGCTTCGACATGATCGCACGTAGTTATTATAATGAAGATAATTGGCGTATGGGTATCGACTTCTCACAGCTCGAAGGAGGTTCACGGTCGAGAGCTGGTTGAGACAAGCCAACGTTCTTAATAAGGCGGGAAAAGGCGGTGGTAGTAGTTTTAGTGGTGGTGGTTATTGTGGAGGGCACAGGAACCAAACCTAAGGTAGCATGAAAGGTAAAGACCTGATTTCGATCTTTTGGATTAAGGTAGAGCATTGATGAAGTCATTGGGCGGTACGCAGTGCACATTGGCTTATCCCAACCCAGCCAAGCGGGGCAGATTGGCGCCCCTCTGTGGCGGGCATTCAAGCCCGGCCAGGCCCGGCCCTGCCCAGCAACTACCTACTTAGTTACTGGACCTTGACTTCTCATCCCTGGCCTTTGGGAAGGTACGCAGGCAGTACACATAGGTACGTATGGTAGTGTCATATTATGGAGGTTTCTGATGTATCCAGCTGTCAGCCTTTAGTAACATGACGTTAGCAAGGCGACACTTGACATCCAATTCGAGCCGCGTCCGCGGGGCAGTATCTACTAGCACATGCAGGTAGACAGTTTTAACAGAGGTATCGTATAATTATTTACACGAGCTTAAGAGGTATCTTAGAACACAGGTCTTCTGTATGCACGTAGTTAGAGGCATTAGGATGTGATTAATTTGTGTAATAGAGAAAGGCAGTGAGTCAGCCATGAATCATACCTGGGAAACAGATTTACCGTGATGGTTGATGGTTGATGCTTGATACTTGCAAAATTGTCATGTTGGATCACGATGACTCTCCCCATAAGAGGCATATTTCACGCTGAGAACGCACTTCAAGCAGGCTGTATGCTAAGAGCACCGCATCTCCCGAAAGAGATCAATTGTTCCACTTGTTCCGCCCAATGGAGCTGTCTGACTACCTGTATACTGTGTGCTTCCTGTCAGTCCACTCCCTTCAATTCCCTTCCTTCTTTCGGCCTAGTTGTTCCAGCCAGTACGAGTTGTTGCCCCCCCTGGAGCTTTGTGCAATACATAGAATTAACCATCAACTTTTCAGGCACATCCATCTGTAACTTCCCTCTCGTAAAATTGAAAGGTTGAAACAGCCTAGAGAATTGCTTTGGCCATCCGGCTCTTGTTCGTCACCCGCCCTCTCCCCTCCTCCCCTCCTCCTCCATTCCAATTGTACATTATTAAATCGGGTGTGTTCTCCATTCACCCACTTATGCCTATAAAGCCCGACGAAAACACCTGTCGGGTATGATGCTGTACCGTGCCGTGTTTGGCTGCAATGCCCGCCAAAAGGTCAAAAGGGACGAAATGCTGAATGCGTCAATAGAGCCCATACTGATTATGTCAATTCATCGGACAAGCCGAGAGGGGCGTCTTGCGCCTTTCAAAGCAGACATGGAGACGTCTGTACCCCAACTTTACCGTCCAAGTTGGTCTGACTGTCGTGACGCGACCATAGAGCCAGGTCCGCGATCCGTCGAAAGGTACACTCGCCAAGATGTGTACTGTGCGTACAGTTTTACTATTAATTTTATCGAGTGATGATCACTGAAAAACCATCAATCCAAGCCCCGGCGGATCCAGACACGCCACAGACTCGGTAGCCGCGAGGTGGGAGCAGAGTATGACTGATGCTATGTTAACCATGTCGTTTCATATAGTTAAGAAAGATACTTGACTTACGGATCACCGCCATGTGCATTGCCATAGACGGGTGACTTGCGTCCTAGGCTTGTCAAGACTTGGATTGCGTCAATCCAGAAGCCTGAGCGGACAAAGAAGCCGGTGATGTTTTCACCACGACGGATATCTAGATAGGAAAAATTTGAGCGCGTGCTTCTAGAATTAAGACATGCATATAGGTGAAGGGGATGTACTAACCCATCTCGAAGACATCGCCCCCAGGCTTGCCTCCCTGCTTGCCAAAGAGCTGGGTAGACTTGTCATCATAAACAAACTCAATGCCATCCAACGCGGACCCGTGGTAGAATATAATGCGAGACAAGACCCGATCTTGCTTCATCGAGCTGGTAAATATGAATTCATGTGGTTGACTGCCCTCCATTTTTGAATGACCAAGCATAGCTCCCCTATAAGCCGACTTGCCAAAAGACAGTTTGAATGACGACTTGGAGCACAGTTTGCGGAAATCGTCGATGTCAAGATTCCCGCCACCATGAGACTTGACGCTGATCTTGAGTATCTTGGATTTTCGCTTGTTCTCGGGTAATTTTTCTCGCAGATGCTGTTCGCTCAGATTCACATGGCGTTGGATGGCGCCACTGTCAGAGCTATATTCAAGCCAACTGTGGCATTCCGTATCCCCTTCAGCATATATCTCGATGAAAGAGACCCCGGTGGACGCTGTGACCATAACTTGGTCGTTCTCAACCGGCCACGCTTCGACGCTCTCATCCGAGTTCAAAACGGGGTCCGTAGGCAGTCTAAAACAAGGATGACTGCGGAAACGCAGACAGTCAAGACGGTGCCATGCGCATTCGTCGTCCTGCGTGATCGGGCCACCCTTTGTCTTGGTTCGAGTGCAATACGCCTCCTGAGCCATGAACGACCGATTCAACCGGACGTAGTCCCGCAACATGATGCCGTTTTCCTGATGAGGACAGCCGAAAAGATGACCCGTTTCATGGAGATGGGCGCCGATTCCGATGTTGGCTGCTTCCCAGGAGCTTCCCGACTCGCCGCAATCGTTGGCCATCACAGTGGTGTCCGTCGGGGTGCAGTCGCTGAACGCGGGGATCACTTCTTCGAAGCTACCCGGGTAGCTCTGAAGACAGTGTGATCCGAAGACAGCGAGTTGCAGGTCGCCAGCGTTGCCTCCGAGCGCCGCATGGCCAGTAATTACCCCCGCAGCCGGGTCCCAGTGCGCGTCTAGGAGTAATACAGAAACGTACTGCTTCTGACCTGGAAGTGGCTTGAAGTAGGCTTTGACAGCATCAGCAGCAATGCCGAACAAGTCGCCCTTCTTCTCCGCGTTTTTATTCTGCTGAGCAATATCCAAACTGCGCAATTCGGCAACAGTCTTGTCGCATCGGATGACATGTATACGCGCCTCCGATCGCATCGTACCCATCTCTCGATCGCGCTGGTTACTGGTACCGGTCGTCCATTCTTCCTCAAATCTAAAGACACGGCGTCCAAACTTGTTTCTCCACATCTGTTCGGCAGTGAATCCTTGCCATAGGTAAGCAGCCATTCGAAACTTGCGAATCGCTGTCTCCAGACCGTTCCCTTCCTTTTCGATCCGAGCCGGCAGTGCATCAAAAGTACCAGGAGAATCCTTGGCTAGCAGGATGGCCAACTGCAGTGGCGGTGCGTTCATGGAAGGCAGCAGGTGGACAGTGACATAGGAAGCATGTATGGGGTTCGTGGAGCCGCTGTTGGCTAGTTTTGGACTTGAGAATTCAAAGCGCAAAGTGTTCGGACCGGGCAAAAGGTAGACCAGTGTCTTAAATCGCGAGTTGCAGACAGGCCAACTGATTGGAGGGAAGCCATCGTCGTTCCGCGATACAGTTACGACACCATCGAGCGATTGCTGTAAGTCCTCCCCAATGACACCGTTCACAAGAAGAACCTTTTGGGAGACCTGTTCGTTTCAGGTTAGCATACGCCCATAAGGCCATTCGGGAACTCGACGTTGGGTATGTATGGCCGGCCCAAGTAGTCCCGCGTTGGTAAATTTAAGCGCAAGGTACAGAGGTTAGCGACCCGAGGGAATGGACAGCGTACCCAAGTTTTATCTCTCAGGTTAGTGAGTCGAGGAGCATACTGCGATACAGGCAGGGTCGATTTGGCACCCAGAACGGGTGAGCCAAGGCCAGACATTCCGGAGACGCTGTATCGGTTGGTGTTTGGAGCTCCTAGCGGTGGTCTGCCGGGAGGAACAGGAGGCGTTTGCGACCGGTCCTTCACCAATGCCGGGTCAGATTGGTTCGCGATAGAAGGCGGCGTGAGCGATCCGGACGTAGACGTCTGATTTGGGGGATCATCGTTGCTGTTGCTGTTGCTGGAGGTATCGGTCGAGTTCTCGGTTCGAAAACTCGCCCGTGAGCGCCTTCTCAGCTGCTTGAAGTTTAAGAAGGACGGCCCCATGATAGCTCACTACCTGGTAGCACCAGCCGAGGCGGACTGGGCTTTGGGGTCGGGATCAGCGACCGAATGCCAATTGGACGAAGTAAAGAAGTTCGGAGCAATAGAGGTGGTGATCTGAAGGTTTGGTCCCTTTCCCCTTCTCTGCGTGTATTTTTTTCCCCTTTCTTTTCCTTTCTCGGATGAGAGAGAGGTGTGCAAGTGATGATTCAGTAATGACAAAGGAGCAGGAGAAAAGATATTGGTATTATGGGCAAGATGTGGCTGACAGCCGCGTGTAGACACACACAAACGCAGCTACCTCAGCTAGATAATAGGTAGATAATAGGTAGGTAGGGTGCGGCTGCGGCTGCGGCTCCTAGGTGCAGTAGAGAGATATCTTAGGTATTCGAGAAGCAAAAACGAACGGCCAGATCTGGGCAAGCAAACGAAGGACTAGGAACTCAGGATTTGGAACTGAGGACATCGGGCGGAGATGAGAACAACCTAAGGTAGTTTCGTGTCGACACGCTGCGAAGTTGCGTGTGCAAGCCCCGGGACAGTTTGCGCGGTCAGTGGAGGGCGGACGGACTTGGAACTGTATGTGGTGGATTACGGATAGATCGACAAGTGGATCGTCAGGTTGATATCGCCCTGTTTTAGCAGCATTTCACGGCTGTAATGGGCCGATAGCACTATCTGTATTTGATGAGCAGGCTGGACCGAATCTGACCAAGATAGCGTAGCATCCACGCCGGCTGCTGTCTACAGTTGACTGTGAGATTGTGCCCGGGGGGTTTTTTTTTTTTTTTTTTTTTTTTTTTGCTGGTGCCATGCAAGTTCAATGACTAGAGGTACGGGAAATATGATGGGACACAATGGGACAGAGCTGTTGGTGAAGCAGCCAGCAGTGGCATGAGGATAGGCGTGTGCCTGCAGATGGGATGGGATGGGATGGGATGGTACTCTAATTTTCACACTGTTACCCATGCCAAAGGAGGTACCTGGCCTGGCACCTGGGCACACGCACATTTCCTGGTAGCAAAGTCGACTGTTACTCGAGGTTCGCACTAGGTACATATCTACCTACTGTACCTAATTAAGTAGGTATCTAAGGAGGTATGTACAGTCACTTTGTAAGTTGTGAAGTTGTGCTATCTACAGGCTTGGCCACTCTTCAAACCTACTACTACCGCTTGCTGTACCTTACGTACCTACCTACATATCTGAGGATGTAGGTATGGAGTATGCATGTGAACGATCGACGATGACGTCTTATCAGATATGCTAGGTACCAAGGAAAGGTTAGTGGATTGGTGGCTCCTGTAATTGATTCCGTACCTTGAACGGGGCAGGACCAGGGCCTTCGCAGCTTGCGTGCCAGCTTCAGGTTGGTGCCCCGGTTGGTAGTATCACTGAGCCAAAGAGGCAAGTTGCAAAAGTTGCCATGGGATACGAGGGATATAAGCGCATGTAAGCCACTGCTGTGCTGTTTTACGTCCAGACGTGGTAAAGGCTTGCCGGTGATGAAGATACGATGACAGTCTTGCGTATGATGCCATAGCTAATGTGCCTACATTAGGTACTTGACAGGTAATTACATTGGGTACATAAAGTTAGGAGGCATCAAGCCTCTGAGACTGGCAGACTGCTACCAGGTGGCACAGCCATCACATAGTTTGCGTCTTAGATGCTTTTACTTCTGCTCTGTGTATATTTGTGGTGGTGAGCACGAGAGCCATAGGTCTGGAGATTCATGAGTAGACAGCTTCATTAGAGGCCCCTGAGTGGTGGAGGTGGACTTCACGACAAACAGTCGAGAGCAGAGGATCAGCATCAAGGTTTGCAGCCTGTTTCCAAGAATGCAGGCAGGGTTCATGCAGTCTCGCGATCAGGTCGTGATGGTTATCGGGATAGGTGGTGCATGTGGTTCGGGACAGCAGCTCGCTTGAGCCTCGAGTGTCATTCTTCCATAATTGGACTGGACGGGTTCATGGGGCTTGAAACCACTCACACGCACGAGGCCGATGGCCCCTGAAGCAGTGGTCTCAGAGTGACACAGTCGCATCAACTGACATAACAATCAAACGGAACATGAAAGAGGCACTGGAAGCACTCAACTCACACGAAAACTTGCACCGCCAAATGGTCGCCCAGAAAGAAAACAAAGAAACGATGCTCTTGGCCGATTGAAACCGGTGGGGACCTCCAGGGTTTTCCCGGCCGCTCTAGTGCAGGCTAATACATACCTAGACCAGCCTGTTGGTGACTTCCAATGTCAAAGCGGCTTAGAAAGATGGGAAAGTTGTATCGGCGATTCCTTAGGTATCGGGTTTTTGTCTTGCAGCTAATGGAAAGATTGGCTGCTTCCACCTGCAGAATGGAAACAATCCCAGGTAGTAGTGACTAGTGCTTCGTCCATGAGCAGACTGGCCATCACCAACCAACAAGACCCGACGTGGATAGTGATCCAAGAGCCAGTGTGCTGTTCAGGCGCAAGCCCTTGTTAAAGCAGACGCTGTCCGACAACACAGGTTTGTCATTCGACTTTAGCCTTTCTTTCCTGGCCCTCTTCGCTGCATAATTTTTTTTTTCTGGTCTCGCAGCATCTGGTTGTCTCTTTACAATTCGACCGGACCCGGAGGATCGCCAGCCACGTTCTTCCGAGATAGGGGTAGGTGGTATTCGAGAAGATGACTGAAGAATTCCAGCATGCTTGCACATCGTACAGTTGGCGTGTCTTTACAATGCAAGCTCTGCTGGTAGCATCTAGGCTAGCGCCTCTTGAATGTCTTCTCTGGGCAGTGACTTATTACTTCATCTCAAGTCATCGTGAACACCTGAAACATTCCATAGGGATACTTCCGTAGGCAAGGCTGACCTTTGCAGCACACAAACCTGCTCGCTGCAAGTTTGCGTGTAGTTGCATCCCGCTCCCGCATACATAGCAGACGGAAACAGGTGAACACTGGAAGCCCAACAGCGATAAGTTCGTTTATGCCACTTGGCAAATCAAAGGCCTGGACTTGTGGAGGGCCACGGGTCTTGCATCAATCTGGTGATAGATGCAGACCTTCTGCAGCTTGGAAACGGTTAAGGTTAAGACTGAAAGTAAGACAAGTCGAGCAGCGCAGGCCTGGTCATAGATGCGTCACTTCCTGCGAACTGGCAGAGGCAACAGCTGATATTACCTGATAACCAATGGCCCAGCACAAACAGTACCTGGCATGTATTGAGGCTTGACATGTAACTATCTGCCATGTACGCTGCATTGTTACATGCAGAACTTGACAGATAACTTCGCAATATCAAGCATTTTCTAATGCGTAACAGCAATACCACAAGAAAAGAAACCCACTGGGGAAAATGCCTAAGAGGTAAGGTATCGGCAAAATAGCATGAGTTTCGGTGTCTACCAACACTAGTCTGTTTAGTGAACAACTACTATGGTGCGACATGCTCATGATGATTTCAATTTTCAGAAATACCATAGACACGGGCAGGAAAGGTGTGGAAGATAGAAACAATTGTGTCATGCCAGTAATATGTCGGTCAGCCATGTGATGTGGTAGAGAGCTTGCAGTAGGCTTTCTGTATGGACAAAGGAGATACAGTATATGGCAAGGTAGAAAGATAGTACTGGTACGTGTGCGAGGTCTAAGCATCTGAGCGAGTTTGATGTGTCTTCGTGTTCTCACGTCCGGAACAGGCAAACAGCTCCGTGTCCAGACCACAGCCTGCCAGAACATCTTCCAACGGCTTTCTGCCCGTGCCATCGGAACTTGGAACCCAAATGATGGTTGTTGACCTTTGTCAGTCTGCAAAGCGTCCAAGGTTGTCAAAGCCTGTGATGTGGCCCTTGGTCAAATGGGGTGTAGAGGCAAGGACCTCCAACTCAACCCTCAGGTGCCTCCTACATATGGAAGCCCCATACAGGACAGCTGACAGTTGTGTCCAGAGGTAGGCAGAGAGGTGCTTGTTCAAGTCTTCATTCTTTTGCAACTGCTGGCCTTTGAGCGCAAAGACGCCCCGATCTCATTTAGCAAAGCCCACCCCCTCGAAAGCGCCCCTCGAAAGAATGGAACAACGGCACTGTTATTGTCCAAGAAATAATCGATAAGGAAACAAATCAAAATCCAGGAAATCAGCCGTCGATGGACTGAGCGGATGTATATTGGTCCTGCAAGGCACCAAAGGTACAGGTTTGCACCCGGTAAATGGGGGAGGGCTGTACAAAGTCGGCCAAATCTCCCCAGCAGGTAACTGCGATGGGTGTGCCGTCTCAGAGGTACGCTGTTAGCTTACACCACGTACTTCCACCATAGGTGCCTCATTAAATGAGAGACAAGTGGTACCTTGCCCTTAAAACCACAAGATTGGCGGGAGGACAATATCGAGTTCATACTATGTAGGCATCGTAGGTACACAGAGCACCCCGACAGGTTGCAGCCAAGCAACCTGGAAGCAAGATCAGGCCTACCAGGACATGGGAACAGGGGAGCTGAGCTCGGCCTTAGCACACCAATTTTATCACGCCGGCTGGTTTCCAGAGGAATGAGAACTCGCCCCGACTGGACTAGCAGTAGTACTGTCTGTAGGTAGATTCTGCCTGCCTGCGTGCCCGCCTGCCTACCCACTTACCTACCTAACCTATCTGCCGTACTCAGGTAGGGATCGGTGATGGTCTGTCTGTCTTTCTCAGTTCACCGTGGTCTCACACACACAACTACTATTACTGCTACTACTATGTAGCAGTACTCTTTCACTTTCACCTTCAACAAGCACAACGAGCATTCCAGCTTTTCCTCTTCCCCTTTTAGTGATCGTAAGATCGGTTCCAATTCGGGGAGCAGTCAGGTGGAAGCGCCTGGCACACTGAACCTTCACTACCTACCTACGTACCTAAAACACAGTTCCACCCTTCGCTTCCGCCAGCAACCTACCGTAGCACCAGGCCCCCGATTCGACCCAATCACTCATCTCTCCACCTTCTTTTCTTGAGAACCACTCGAACACCCCAGAGATAAAAAGAGCAAACGCCAATACATACTCCTGGTCACGCGGATGAGCATGTCTTCGCCGCTCAAGAAACAGCCTGAGGCTGTGGCAGATAAAGTCTTGAAGCGGGTCGAAGTGAGCAAGGTACGAGAGCATTTCCCCTTCATCGACAGCAGAGAGTCCAAAGGCTAAAGCGATACCCTCGACTCCTCAGATTGCACGCAAGCTCCGTGGTCGTCTGGCATTGGCACACCTCAAGACCAAGAATGGCTGGGAAGATCTGACTCTCGACACTCTAGAGCCCAAGTTCGAAGAGGAGCGGAGGAAGCGTATCTGTGATGGCGACGTCCTGTCCGACTCGTCCTCCAGCACATCCGAGTTTCCCTACCCAACGAGAGCGTTGATGAGCTCTCCGCTCAAGGCACCCCTATTTTCCGACGCAGTCGGCTCCAGCAATGGCAGTACAGGCCACCGCAAACGCACCTATAATGCAAACTTCGATCTTGACATGGACATAGCTCTGTCCAGTCCTACAAAACGCTTCCGCTCGTCCCCCACCCCTCACAAATCTTTCAACTCCACTCACGGCTCCTGGAGAGGCCATCGCCAGTTGATCCAGTCTTCACCCATCAAGCCAAGACAAAGGCATTTTACGACGTCGGCTGGTCCGGATGTGTCTTTTTTTCAGGGTACCCGTCGTCCTTCGGTAGACCTGACCTCACCCAACTTTGCCGCAGCTTCGGACGATGAAGAGGATTTGCTCCCTGCACATTCGTTCCAGGTCGACCACGGCCGCGCATCGCCCCCTCGAACACCACCTATGCGCAATAAGACTTTCAGCCGCCAGGAGAAAGAGAAGGGCAGGTCGGACCACCACAAGCCGGCCGAAGAAGGTGTCGATCTCCTGCTCTACCTCGCAGCATCGCCCTCTCCTGCCATGCCTCCGTCAAGAACCCGTATGGAGCCGCCATCGACACCGCCGCCTCGGAGAGACCTTGCGCTGCCGTCTTCGATGATGACCACGCCCGGAGGAGGCAACTTATTCCCCAGCACCCCAGGGCAGCCTTTCGACTTTTCTGATTTCGTCAATATCACACCATCGCCGGCGCAGAAAACCTGGAAGACCCCTCTTGCTCTGTCTACTGCAAAGACACCCACAGCACGGACGCCATTAAGTGGCGCAAGGCGTAGGCTTACGTTCGACGAGCCCATTCCAAACTAGAGGTTCTCTTTTCACTATTCTGATGGCTAAGCATTCCAACAATGGCCATGCGCCTCGGCAGACTCGCGTCTTTTTTTTTTTCTTCCGCAATATGGCTCCCTGCGGGGCGGCTTGACTACACAATACCCATTACTATGGATAGCCTCCAACGTCAAACCCACGACATGTTTGATGAAGCTCGTTTTTTATTTATCGGTGGACAAGGCATACGAAAAACTCTGTTCACTACCCAAGGGTCTGAGGTAAGAGGCCAATGGGAATATGGCGTTCACGGGATTAGCGTCATTGTTATTTGGTTGAAGTATGTGCTCCCATCCAATTAGTGACATTTGACCAATGCGGATGGGATGCAGTGTCGTGTTGTAGTCAACAATACTGGCCATTAGGGCCCCCTACCCACCACGTTGTAATGTCAAGCGCAATGCAAAGTTTTCAAAGACCGACATAGCCTCTCTATTCATTCCCAGTGTTTGGCTGACCTTGACCGACTGGAAGATGTCCCTTGCCCGGTTTTTCAAATTTCGGAGCGGAAAGTTGAAAGTACCGTGGGCCACTTTACGCGCCTGATTAGAACGCGAAACACTTGGCGCGTATATTTCGCGTTGGTGGGCGTCGCCATGAACCAATCGTAGCACCGCGATGTAGAGCTGAGGTCTCCAAACTTACAGGGATCTAAATGAGTACATAGCAGGCGGTTTTCTCATGATGTCAGGTTTCGTCTGACCAATTGTATCCAAGGTCAGACGTATACCTATCTCTTATTTTAGGTACCTCCAAAACCGTAGCTGCAGTTATTCTGGCCCATATGGAGCAGGAGTTCTTATCTACTGTGCATCTTCACAACAATTGCAGAAAACAAATAACGAGCATACCCCTCGGTAAGCACCTAGATGTAATGTATGATGGGGCAAGGTGTCGAGGCAGGGAAAGAAGTGTATCTCTAATCCTGGCTTGGTGTAGGGCTTGGGGGAATGTCCATTCAAGATGACCTCGGGCTGCGACTTGCTCAGTTTCAACCCTGATACGTAGACCGACGTGTGGGTGTTGAAGTCTGAGATCCCTGCCTCAGATGTATCCAAGAACACGGCTGAGGTACGTCAAAGTATCGCGAAAACCTCACCTCACCTAAGCTTTTCCACCAGATAGGTACTTACGTACGCTCATATAAGGTCACGGGTTCGAAAGAAAGGATGGGAAGCCATGGCAGAACTTCATTACAGTTAGCGATTAGCCCTTGCATTGATCGCGCATGCGTCTTCTTTCTCGTAGTGGGAATCCAAGTATCAGGTTACAGCGCCAGATCTGGCCGTCAACAGGCTTCGAAGCACGATTAATGGAGCATTCACACAGGAGAACGAAATGTTACATGGATACGAAAGCATAATAATGGTGTTTTGAAGATCCGAGTTCATGCAGCAATCGAACCTACTTCTTTCCGCGTATTGATCTCGTTGAAGGACCCCATCCAACACAAGCAAGGCTACATACCAATCCTCCACGTGATTGGTATCAAGATGTGCCCGGATTGCTGCTGCTTCTCGCCGTCTCAAGACCCATCGAACCTCTCATGATCTGTCGTCGGTCCCCCTTCCCGTCTTCGCTCCCGCCGCACAATCCACACGAATCGTCGACGCTCGTCTTGATGGCCACAGTAAGTCGGCTTGTCTCAACGCGCCTTGTCGAGATTCGTTGAGAAAGTCTCAGGTTTCCCAAGGCCTTTCCCTGGCCATAGAATCTGGCGGCCATCTTACTATTGACAATGACTTCCTGGGGCGAGATCAGATCAATCACGTAGACCTTGGTTTCCAGAAGGCCAGCAATATCTCATCCAAGCACGGCTCCTTCAGAGCTTCTTGCTCCGTTACCACTATTGTGCCACAGAAGACACCTATCAAGACAACCCGCTGTACTTTGAAGCTGGATGACTCTACTCCTCCTTCAGGGCACGGGAGCTTTGACATTGATAATCGTCTTGCGGTACAGTCATATATTTGTACAAGGTTAACCTGCTGGCACAAGTGTACGATGATAATCATGCGAGTAAACAAGTCCTACATGTACTTTTTATTCATTCATCAGGCTCTTAACGAGAGTGTTGCCCTCCTATTGAGCCACCTCATCGCGTGAGGCAATAGGACGTACAACGTGCCAAGTGAAGCACAGCGGGCCTCTTTTAATTCCTATACTATCCTTGGGCAGCCAAACCACTGGATCTTATAATCCATCGTACATAATTCCTCTCTGTGTGCCAAAACCAAGACTTTGTGCACTCGACAGTAGCAAACAGCTCCATCTCATATCACTGCTTCTTTCCCCAAACTGGCTGGTATCATAAAGCGAATGTGGATGCCAGGGGGGTATCGTCAAGACGCAAACGCCTGTAGAAGGCCGCAAGAAAAATGCTCCTGGAAACGCCGGGCTGTGTCCTTTTCGATATATGCTTCCGAAAGAAAAAAAAAAAAAAGGAAAAAAAAAAGCCACCCTTCATTCATCATCGACATGTTACATAGCTTTGCCCACACTCCCTTGGCTGGAAGCGCTTTTCCTGTTTTCTCCCGGTCTGCCCTTGGAGCTGTCCGGCGTAGGTGTGTCCCAACGTCCGGCAGCAGGCCCAACATCGGGACCCGGATCGCTCCAATCGCCCAGGCTCGCACCGCTCGAATATTTTGAGGTAAAGCTTTCCTGTCGGACGTGAGCGGCCCGTGGTGTACCAGGGAGACCCCGACTGCTTCGGCTAGAGCGACTAGATCTGTTACTCCCGCCGACTCCCCCCGTACTAGAGTTATTGCTGGAAAGGAGCTCTGGTCGGTCTAGATCGAAAGGATCGGACCGAAACTTGTTCCTTCTGGTCTCAAAAGACTCAATGCTTGCCCCCGACTCTCTGTATATGCTCTCCATGCGAGTGACGTTACTGGACTTGCGAGTGTGGCTAATGCTTTGGGTGCGAGAACGGCGTATGCTCTGCACATAAGTCGTTGGCCCCATCTGTTTCGTGGCGGAAGGAGCTGCAATGGCATTGGCATCCGAGAATGGATTGTTGGCCGAAGAGACGGCCAAAGGCTGCACCTTGGCCGAATCGCGAGCCATCACATTGGCGTCGGAGAAGGGGTCATCAAAATTCAGCCCCAGACCTCCCAGGAAATGTTCATTACCCAAGGACTGCGAGCGGCGTTGATTAGCACCGTTCACGCCACCCATACTGCCTCGGTCTCGGGATGCCGCTTCGCGGTCCAGTTGCTGATCATCCATACTCAGAAGGGTGAGAAAGTCAGGCTGGGACCCCAACATGGGCCTCTGCTGCTCCTTCAAGCCTTTGGAAGCAGCAAATGGGCTGTTGTCATTACGATTGCTCCTGGACTCCCTCCTCAGACGCCAGCCTCCCAGATTGTCCTCCTTCAGCCGGCCCCACCAATCCACGAACCGCTCCTTGGTTGTGAGAGTGAAGTTGTGATTCGTCTCCGTTGTGTTGCTGGCCTGGCTGACTGGCGTGTCAGGCATGCCAAACTGTGAATTACCCCTATTAAGATTGACGCTGGGATTTGAATCACGGGACACAATATTATTCACTCCTTCCCGGATTCGCTTGTAATTGTAGCCCACGATGGCTTTGACCTTCTCGGGAACAGTGGTCGGCCCCAGAGACGTTCTGTTGATGACGTACGGGCCCTTCTCGCCCCTATCGCGGAATCTTGGTTCCGTCGAGAGAGGTGTGAGTAGCGTACTTCTCCGCTTCTTCGTCGTCCGCTTCCGCCAGAACCATATGAGAAAGACAATCAACGATATTGCTGCCAGTCCTCCGATGACCCCGCCGGCCACAGCGACCGTGGTCTGAGTGCTGGCTGCATCACCCGTCGCTGGTACGGCAGTTCCTGATAGCCCCGCACTGCTGGTCGCGGAATCCGATGTGTCAGTCGACCCGATAGCTGTTGTCTGCAATGGTGCCGCTGCATTACCAACAGCTGTGGTCTCGTCTGTGGCCAACGGTTGCGTTGCCGTGTCTGTGCTTGCTTGCACAGCCGATGTTGATACCGGTGCTGCGATGTCATCAGTATTGCTGTTTGTGCCCACTGTTGTAGGATCTGAATTTGACGAGAGTGAAGTGGCTAAGAGGTCTGAGGTAGGGTCAGTAGTGGCAGGGACAACTGGATCAGTGGTTGTAAGGAGAGCTGTCGAGGGTGGCACAGCAGGCGCATTTATGATTTGTGAAGTTGCCTGCGTATCTGTGCCGCCAGGTATGACGGTCGTGCTAAGAATGACACTCTGGGAGGATGTGGAGCTCGTCGTACTTGTCACAGTCTCCTGGGTGCTGGCAACAGCCGTATCCGTCTGGATCGGGTTCTGGATCGTAGGTAGCACGTCAGCCACGCTCGTCGAGGTGGTCAATGCTATCGATGTTGAAGTTGAGGTTGAGAATGAAGTCGAACTCGAGATTACAGTGGACGTAGAAGTCGAAGAAGTCGAGGTGGAAGTTGAGGAGGATGTCGCTATCACGACCGACGACGATGTCGCGGCCAGTCCTCCCCCTACGTTGTTTGCCCTCGGCACTGCCGTGCACTTCTTCCCATTGATTTCTGTTGTAGAAAATGTCGACATCTTCAAGAGTCGTCCAAAATAGGCGATGCCAGTCGCAAATACGAAGGAGAGGCCGCCACTGTCGCTTCAAGCAACCAGGCAAACAGAATACAGGTTGTAAAAGGTAAATACAAGAAAGAAACAAATGGGCCGTTTCGGCCTGGCCACAATCAGAAAAGGATCATGAATTAAGACGTGTGAAGGAGATGGCAAGACGGCTTTCTTTTTTCCAATGGAAAAATGGAGATGGAGACACGGCTAAATGCAGGCCATACGGTACACTGGTTGACTGGAAGATGGTGAGGACGGCTACCTCTAGGAGGAAAACGTGAAGCATGAGGATAAGGAACAGAAAGGGAGAGGCTTCGAGGATATTCGAGACAGCATGGGCCAGGCCGGCACCAAGCAGAGGGTCAGAACTGACGGAGACAAGGTCTATCACGGTGACAGTCAGGGCAAAGCTCTACCTGGCAGAGGCAAACGGCTCGAGGATGGCGAGGATAACGAGGGCGGGCAGTCCAGGGATTGCACGGTCTCTGCGTGGTGTCGCAGCATGAATGCAAGATGCAACGCTTTGGTTCAAGTTTGACGGCATCGTTCGGGTCCCTGGGATTGGTCAGGGCCGCAGGACGAGGGTGCCGAAGATGCGCGAGGAAGCCGTCGAACAGTCTCTGAACAGTGAAGAACGAGACACAGCTCTGACCGAGCCAGAGAAGAGACAGTGTGTGGTCGGCAGGGAGTGTCGAGCTTGTGGAGCAGAACCGTTGTTCTAATCGAGGCAAAACCCCTGTCCTGCGACACATCTGAAGCATCTTGCCCCTCAGCCGCATCGAAACCACTTGGCCCGGAAGAAGGTTCCGAATAATTTCCATAGTGGTTTTCGCCATGTACCATGTCCGGCACAGCTGTCACTTGCCGTCAATGCTTCAGAAGTGTCTTTCATAGCTACTATGAGAGCTCACCCGGCTGGCAGAGAGGACTACATATTTGGTGTTTGTGGTAGTTTTATTAGAGTGTTGTTCGTGTTTAGTTAGCATCACCGCCGTACAGCCCCGTTGGAATGAACAAGTCCTTGCGTTCACTCCCCAGCTACTGACGACTGCCGGTATTTGGCCCAGCTGGAAGGAAGGTTACGCTGCCAAATCTCGTCGTTGCCTAAGTCACCAGACTAATTGGTGACAACTGTATCAAGCTGAGAAACCCTTTCAACATACACATGGAGTGGGTTCGCGCATTCGCATACCAGTGCCGTTGGCACCATCGAATACCCCCGAAGGCATTCAGTGTTCCGTTACTCAGCGTACAACGAGATAGATCCAGCCTTTGGTCGTAATTGGGATGCCAAGATGGCATTTATTTCCGACAACTTGAAGTCGAGCCGTGCAACAAGCTCTGTGCTTGATCTTCCGTCCGGGGACATTTGGAATCGAATGGTTCATTTTCATCACGGCACCGTCGATCATGTTTCTATTTGACATGTTCCAGACAGCGGACCTGCTCCCCTAGATATGCAGGGTCGGCAGTACTTATCTAAGTAGTACGGTAAGGGCAAGTTCATACAATGTATGAGTTCATACTAAGTAGCCCATGGCCCATACCTAGACCACGGCGGTCGGATCCGGGGGCGTCCCGATCTCCGAAGGAATACTGGGTGCTCGTTACCAGCAACCTGAATGTTTGACAAGCAGATCTGCAGTACATCAAACTGGGACGGGTCAACTTTGTCGAAACAGAGACTCAGTTTCGGCACGGGTTTGCCGGCTTTTCTAGATCCCTCGAGGAGTCTGGAGAAACAAACAAAATATATGTGAAAACAATGCAGAGTACGAGTAATGCTCTCGCATCGTATGTGAGGCAAGCGTTGCAGACAGTGATGTGATGCTGATTGTTCTGTACTCTCGAGCTTGGCCGCTGGTTGCGTTGTGGGGTTTTTTTGCGAGAATGGGATAAGAAAGGGGATGGTGAGAGGGGGGAGAAAAAAGAACAAATTGGTATTTATGCAGAGTTGGAAGACAAGGTCGAAGATCGGGTGTCAGCAATGTTCGAGTCCGAAGTGCAGATGGCTAATAAAGCAACCTACTCTGGTAGTCATTTGCTATTGAAATTGCGTGCATTGATGAACCTGCCAATCCGATAGAGAAAAAAGCTGTCAACAGATGGAGGTGACACGCAGAAGCCTACTGACAACACTGATGTGGCAGATAGCGTTAATCCATGAGGATGAGATGCTGTTTTGGAAAATATACTCTTTAAAGGGAATGTCTTGGGGAGGAGGGGGAGTGGGGTGGGGAGGGAAATCGCTGTATACAGCCAAGGCACGCGGTGAAAGCTGAGAATGGGAAGGCAATGCATCTGTTATAGGTATATGCGGGAGGAAGTTACTCACTTATGGGTTTCCCGGGGTCGGCGTTTCACATCCCCGCCACGTCCCATTGCCCGCTTTGCAACTTCCGGATCCCCCACCTGTTCCAGTTCGTAGTGACGCCGAAAGCCTTTCTGCTCTCTGTCCCTCTTACAGCTCTCATGTACTGTGGGAAGTCTATCACCTAGATTGTGGTGCCTACTGCAAGGCACTTATAATCGTAGTGATGATTCAGCCACTTTCACAGTCACACCCATCCGCGTGTCAAGCGGGAATCGTGCATATCTTCCGAATATCGGTACCCGTGACCAGTACCTCCGAACGGAGACGTCTGGCAGGACTAGGTAGGTACTGCATCTCGAGTAGATTGCATTAGGTGGCTCTCGACTTGATTGACCAGGGTTGGATCTTCTTCTCTCTACAGGGTCGTACAATATACGTGTCTAAGTACCGTTGACATCTGTCCTCCTAGCACTTGACATCGGGCGCTGTGTCTCCCACGTTGGGGTCATGGTCACTTGTGTTCAAGACATTCTCCGCATCGTGCGGTTTGTTACCTACCCATGCCTAAATGTACCGAGATACCTACTGTCTTACGGTGCCTGTCTTGCCCAGTGCTTGCCTTCACCACCTCCTCCGAGTTTTTGCCATCTTTGCGTACAAGCCGTTAGATCTCTGGGCTGTCAAATGCTCTCTCTAGCCGCCTTCAACTAACCTAAGCCGTCGCTATGTTTGGCGGTCTAGCAAATCTAGGTCAGTCCGAGTCCATCCCTACCCTCCCTCCCTTAGCACATACGCGCATGGCAAGCTTTGATGCACCACCACCTTCTTCTCAACCGAGCCTGCTCTCACCGGGGTAGAAACCCTCCCTCCCTTCCACTTGATGCTAGTGTATCGAATATGGAATACAGCTGTGTCCGGGCAAATCATGGACCAATGTCAGAATGAAGGTGCACGTGACTGCCCTCCTCGTCCGCCATGTGCCTTGTTCAGCCTCATCCTTCTTGCCAAAGTACTTCACAGGCCCCTTCTCTGCGATCGCAGCACCCTGGGTCGAGCACGTGCTTCTGCAGGCTTACTACACCGCAAACCTCGCGACTTGTCTGTGGCTGCTTTCCATTATTCTGGTCCATCTTCATCGCAAGAACGCTTTAGTTCAGGTCTCATGCTCAATTTCCAGTCCAACCGTCAACGATCGGCCCACCTCCGCAGGATGTGCCACCACCCACCTTGATCAGACTGCCGCAATGCAATCCCAAATTGCCGGCTTCCTCCAAAACGTCATCCGGCACGTTGGAGTCAGCGGATGCGTGGGCTGCAGAGTCACTAGTACGCTTTCTACAGACCATCCACCGTCCTACCATGGTGAGCGATTCACATTTTGCTGCCCTCGGTGTTCATGTTCAACAAGACGCACCAGCCGAAGAAGTCCTGCCAGACCCGTCCTATCTCCCATCTGCAGAGGACTGGGGCGACATAGACTTGGACGAGACACGCCGGAGAGACCAGACCTTTCGAAGGCCGTTGTCCAATGGAAACCTCTCGCCCGAAGCTCGAAGCTACTGGGAGAGGCGGAATGAACTATCCATAGCGAACCAGGCTGCCTTCCGGACCGTCCGCCGCATCAAGCCCGAGCCTGGACAGCAGCAGCCACGGCTTGGTAACTGTTATGAGTTTTTCAAACAGTTGGAATTGATGGCAACTTTTTGGGATGATACCTCTTTGCCACTAGTATCGTCCACAGGTGATGATGTCGGTCATCAGAATGAAAAGCCGACGTCTCTCTTTCCGCGCGCTCACCCCCATCCACACCCCATAGATGCCAGCCTCGACCAAGTCGGTCATGCCGCGATTTCCGCCGCTGCAGAATCTAACACACGTTCCGACCCGGAAACGCAGCCGAAAGGAAGCACCGTCCAGCAGACCACATTTCGAACTGGAGCTGGGAACCAGATGCCTCCCGAATTCCGCCATTCCACTGTGGCCGCCTTCGTCAAGCTTGTGACATACGATTTTGGATGTAACATAGCACCTCCAAGAGTTGAGCCTCGACTGCATATTGTGGCGCCTTCTCCAAAGAGCATATTGCAAGATCAACAATCGCCTACCCAGCCGGCCTCCTACTTCCCCTCCGGTTGCGTCTTCCTCTTTCGCACTCCTAATAAGCGCGAGGCCGCCCGGTCTGGTATCGTTGAGGGTCCCGTGGCGGCTCTGTCTGCACGGAACACCACCAGCTTCACGACGCCTACCGAGTCGAGGATCGACTTCGGTCGTGAGCTGATCGCTGCTCTCATAACAGCGCAACACCGCGCCCGCGCAGGCAAGACCGAACAGCGTGTTGGTGAGGGCAAATGGTGGGCGACGGCCAAGCGTTGGGGCGGCGGCGAGGGCGGGCCAATCGGTCGTGAAATCGAAGGCGATCCCGTCGTCGCCCCAGCGGACGTCGCGATGAGTCCTACTGTCGAGGCCATGGCGCCTACAGATGATAGGACATTATTGGCGGACAATGGCATGGGGAAGAGCAGACATCCCCCGCTCCCCGTGCGCGGACCGCCGCTGACCAAGCGCCCGCGCAAGAACTTGAGTATGTATGATAGTTATCGCATGGTGCGCCTGCCGTCGTCCAATTGGGATAAGAAGGTGCAATACGAGGCAATTGGACAAGTCCCAGGCGCAGATTTTGATGATGTATTTGTGCTTAGTAGCCTGTTCCACCACTTCTGTGTCTTGAGGGTGCGAGTTCCGCGGCAGCTCTTGGGGGTGCTGGATGGGGATGGGGATACTGACGGGAGGCAAGGGAGCGTAGACGAGCGAGAAAGAGGCAGGAGCTGGGGAAAACTGAACATTTGGCGGAGTCGGTGGTTCGATCTTTTCAAAATCGACGAGAGGCTCGAGGCCATGCGGTTACTCTGGGGTTTGATGGCATACATTATGCGCGATACCAGGGCGGGAAGCGACAGTACTGCGAAGGGACCGGAGAGGGTCAAGAGCAAGGACAAGGTAAAGGACTCGGATACGGTAATGAAGGATACTTGACACGTGCTCTATCAGTTTTCCAGGTATAGGAGAGACCATGAACCCAGGGAGCTTGGCTTGTTAGTAAACCGTGTTAGATAAATCATACAGTGGATTTGTCTATCCGGTTGGCTGTTTTTTGCAGCGCTTCCCAGGTGGAACAAGAAAACGGCCATACATCTAGCGAATTCTTGGGTTCGGTATACCAGACAGTTATTTAACCGTACACACGTTTTCCAGATCAAGGCAACCATTGTATGGTAATAACCTGTCCGAGTTTGTGCTAGTCCTGCTGACATTGTAGCAGAGTTTGTTGACTTGCAGCTTCTCCAGGCCAGCCGGCCATCGTATTATTCTGTAGGTGAATACCGGTGCAACCAGGTGGCTCTCTGGTTCAATGGCGATTACAGCTTACGATCCGAGAGTCACCAAGTCGTCGATGGTATACTGATTTTCCGCACTGGACAGTGCCTTGGAGTCACCCAGGACATGAGTGTACACGAGATTGAGACAGGCAAACGGGTGGATTTGATGGACGGCAAGACAGGAGCACACGTGAGGGAGGTACTTGGGTCTGAAAGCTACCACGAAGTCTTCCTCGTTCACTTTTTCTCTGCCTGCTACCTCGGTACGGATACAAGCGCAGTGTCGAACTGGGGCGGAAGCATTTCCTAAGAAGCCGTGAGACCACTGTCTTGAGGGATTTCGGATAACCCTCCGGGTCTTACCTGCGAATCCGAACTGAGAAACGTCAACTCAATGTGCTTATCAGCGCCTCGTTTGCTATCTCATCCGCCCACTCTTCCGGCTCGCACATGTGAGGTAATATTTGAAACAACCCGCCTCAACCACTTGACAGATGTTTTGTTGCAACGGTCTTAGAGCCCCGAGATTAAAGTATGCTGGACGGGCGAGACATACACTTCCAGGCACGTGGGGGTAAATTGCGTGACCTGCATGGAGTGTGGCAGGGCGGTACGAAGTACCTGCTCTTGCCATGATCCCATATCCGTCAGGATGAAGGACGTGAGCTTTCTATCCTCTGGCGACACAGGAGTCTTGCCCCGCGTCATAAGCACAGCTTGGACAGGGAGACGAGCTGATCATAGCCCCCGTAACGAACAGCTGAAGGTTGAGAGCTGCGAACAAGGGTGGAAGTAGAATGGTGGGCTAGATCCAGCCCAGCATGTAGGCGGAGACATAGATGGGCCTCCGTTACGGAGCTGGTTTACCTGCAGCCCTCGCTTCGCGCTTTGGCATGCCATGACAGCTGAATGTTAGCTGAAAGTTCATGGATACGCATCACGGCATCTCCATGAGCACCTTTACTCTTGTGCCCAGCTCTTCACTCGAGCTGGTCCATTGGGTACCGTTATTGAGTGGTGTGGACTTGTGCCACGCATCATCATCGGGAACTGGACTTGGGGTCTGTCCGAGACAGGCCAGTTTATGGTCCGGTGAGCAGCTAGATTGTACTGCTCAGGTAACGCAGAGGGTGATGAGATCTGTCGACTTTGAAGCAGTGTACGAATAGAACGTTAAGAGGCCTCCTTCTGAATGAACATTTATCAGGAACTGTGAAAGCGTCGATGTAATTCTTTCATATAGGATAGTATGGGAAAGTACCGCTTGCGACGCCGTTCTGCTGCTTATATCTAATGATCGTGCCCAGCTCTCATGCAGCAGGAGATATGCAGGCAAGGATGGCTATGCTGTGCGCGGGTATTCCCTCTGCGTGTCATAGGCTGGAGGTTGCATGTAGATAATGCCTGTACATTAGGTAACTATGGGAACAATTGCCGTGAAGGACGTTCCTGGCGATCTCTCTGACTTGGGCTGCAACTAGGCAAGTGGTTTGAACTACGAACAACACCATCAATTAAAACGGCATCGGTACCAGCAAGCGATGACTAGACATGGTCTACCGAAGCTTGGACAGCGTATGAAGACTCGCATCTACGTGACGCATCTCACCCCAAAGATTCCCTCACGCCACTGTGGCATGGCAGTCTAATTGGTGCTGGGAACCACCGTTGCTGTCTGGGGTGTGTTGGCGCGAAACAACCCCAAGAGGCTTCTCGCAGCAATTTTGGAGTATGATAGTGGACATGGCAATGGGGGTGAGCCAGAGGATCCAATCGAGTGTTAAGCTGTAGTCCAGTGCGTGGTTTTCATGGATGACATGGCCGCACATAGGGCAGAAGCACGTTGATCAAGGTGATTGGTCAATTGAGGTATTTCAGGTGAGCCACAGTGCTCGGTCATGCCGTGACTTGTCCTAATCCGCTGGGGTTGCAGAGGGAAGATTATTTTTCCCATTCCAAGAAAAATCGGAAAGAAAAACGCACAACAGCTCGCAATCTGTGAGGTCTCCGACTGGGTATGAGTTCACTATGACATGACAGGTTGTATAGGGTTGAGTACCCCTAACACCACATGCTAGACAAGCTGGCCAATGGCGTTGTTCACCAGCATGCCATGCCACGCGAGGATCGACTGACGGCAAGCGCATGGGAGAGAGACTGCGCCATGGCGACACGGGCAGGCCGGCAGTACAAGCAACGATTTGCGACGGGGGCCGATCATCAGAGGAAGAGTGAACGGCTTTAGGGCTGTTCTGATTCGCTCGCAAGTGACGCTCGATGAGATTGACCTTGCGTTTTGTGCGAAGCATCTTCGGCTAACCGGATGCTTCTCAAGACAGGCGAACAAGGCAAGTTTGGCTGCAGAGTTGCCTGCTCCATATCGGCACATGTACATATTGGGGGTGGGTGGGGGTGATGAAAATAGCACTATGCCGATCTGGATGAAGACAATTCCTATACATTCTGAGAGGTCATATACCTAATGTATGTAGAAGGTGAGGTAGGTATGATGTTGCTATGGCGGAGGAGGATGGTGTATAGGCCAGGCGGGCAATGTGATAGGCTGTACCAACCAGCTCTTAGATGAGCAAAGTCAATAGTGCCAAAAGGCTTCACCCAGGAACGGGTCAGTGGTGAGAATTGACCGAATAAACATGTAACAAGTGAGGGTGAGTTTCTGAGAATGTCGAAAAGAATTCTCTGTTACGCAACGTGCTCGACTGATCCTAGATTGAAATACTCTCGTCAAACACACAGGAGGTTACAAATGGGGAGAGAGAGAATCGGAGGTGGATTGATAGATCGAGGTTCACACCCGGAGGTGTTGCCGACTGGTTGATACGAAGCCTGCTACAGGCCAAGCTGTTTTCCTTTTTCTTTTTCGCTCTTTTCTTTCGCTCTTTTTTTTTTTTTCTTTCTTGATACATATATGTTCTATTGAACACCAGTGATTGATGATCACTAAATAACAAAAGCTTGATTTTTCTGCTTTCATATAAGGTTAAATCGAATTTCTCTATTCATGATACATTAAACAAAGTATGTTCATACCACCCACTGCCTATGTGTTCTTAGAGGTATAAGCATGTAAGCTCCACCCCCATACTCTTTTTACCAGGACCAGGTACCTCCTGCGCTTACAGGCCTGGGGGGTACATACCTTTAAGCGCCCAGCCAACTCCAAAATACAGTACCGCCACACTTTGATAACCACGAATTAGGTATGTACCTAACTATGTAACTGCCTTACCTACCTCATCCTCCAGGTACCTGGCTAGGTTAGGTAGACATCATTCTTCCTAACCAATCTAAATGGCCCCCTCCCCTCTGTATCGCATCTTCGGTTTCGCAGTCTCGTTTGTGCCCGCCTGGTTCTGTCAAACTCACCTACCTGGCTCTATGACCGTTTAGCCTCTGTTTCCCACCGTGCCGGCCTATATCCCTTTCCCCTTGCATGCCGGTATAGCTTACCAGCTATCAGATATCCAGGTAGGTAGTCGTCGTTGTCACCGTTCCTTCCCGTGCGGCTGTGCCCTCTCTTCTTAGGTTCCTGTAGACCGCCCTACCAGATGTCCATGCCACTATCCCATGCTTGGCAAACACCATCCATGCTAATTTTTCCAACCTTGAGCTTGCCGGCCACAAATTGACCTTACCTTACGTACCTCACCTGTTATCACAGCCTTGACTGATGGAGACACTTGGACAGAATATTTGGAGAACTACTCTATAAGAACCTCGATACGCCCTTGTTCGCCGACTCTCCCCCGCCTCGTCGACTGCGATACCGCCGACCCCTCCTTCGCGACTCCAGCCCAACTCGATAGACGATTGATTGCTCGGCGCCAGCATTGAACGCTTGACCAACATCCGTACCGCCGATATTTGTGCCCGCGCTCCTCCGCCTTGACATGTCAGGGTACGGCTATCCAGGAGGATACGGTCCGCCGCAGCAACAATACCACGGCAACTATTACCAGCCGTATGATCACCATCCTATCCGCGTACCCTCGTTGCCGCCTCCTCACCCACCCGCGTTCTCTTCTACGGCCGCCGCTAACTGAGCTATTGCTAGTCCGCAGCAGTCATATAACGGTTACCCGCCACCCCAAGGTGGCCCTCCTGCCCAGTACGGCTACGGTCAACCTCCTCCTCAGCCTTACTACGCCCAAGTAATCACCGCCTCAGCTCCAAACCAACTGCCTGCGACTTGACCCCGCTGACATCGATCACCAGGGCCCGCCCCCGCACCACGGAGGGTACAACCAACCACCGAGCCAATACGGACGACCAGGTAAGACACGGGAAACTGGGTTCACGCCTCATGCCAGATATGGAGCTGACTCTGTCTGCTCCCAGCCAGCAACTCAAACTCCTATAGCCAGGGCAACTACGGCAGACCGCCACCTCCGCCAACCACCCCGCAACAGTTCGGTCAAGGCGCCCCCCAAGGCTATGCCTTCCAGTACAGTAATTGTACCGGCCGGAGAAAGGCACTTCTCGTCGGCATAAACTATTTTGGCCAGCGTGGCCAGTTACGGGGGTGTATCAACGATGTCCGAAACATGTCGGCTTACCTTGTCGAGCACTTTGGCTATAAGCGGGAAGACATGGTCATTTTGACCGACGACCAGCAGAACCCCATGAGCCAGCCTACGAAACAGAACCTACTGCGGGCCATGCACTGGCTCGTCAAAGATGCCAGGCCGAACGACTCTCTCTTCTTCCACTACTCCGGCCATGGAGGCCAGACAAAAGATCTCGACGGTGACGAAGACGACGGATACGACGAAGTGATATACCCCGTAGACTTCCGCCAAGTTGGTCATATCACCGATGATGAGATGCATAGGATCATGGTGCGACCGCTGCCCTCGGGAGTGCGCCTGACCGCCATTTTCGACTCGTGTCATTCTGGTACTGCCCTGGATCTTCCCTACATCTACTCTACGCAGGGCATGCTCAAGGAACCAAACTTGGCCAAGGAGGCGGGCCAAGGCTTGCTGGGCGTCATCTCGTCCTACAGCCAAGGCGATCTTGGTGGCGTTGCCAACAATATCATGGGCTTCTTCAAGAAAGCCACCAGCGGCGAAGATGCCCACAATCGAGCCCTTGCTACCAAGACCTCGGCAGCCGACGTGATAATGCTTTCTGGCAGTAAAGACGATCAGACCTCGTACGTGTTCCTTTTCTACCTTGGACCTTTTCATATCATCCAGTTGGTTACGTGCGCTTTGAGTCCATCATTATGATTATTTTGGCAGATATGCCGCCAATCCTGGAACTTGTTGTAAACGGAAGTCATTTCACGTGCACTCTACATCCGAGAGCGACAAGTGACGTGATATCAGGATCCTTTCTACTTGCACATAGGCGACCAACCTGTACGTCGACTGACAACTCCTTAGGGCCGACGCGACTATTGCCTCTCAGGCTACCGGTGCTATGTCGTGGGCATTCATTACCGCTCTCAAGAAAAACCCGCAACAGAGCTACGTGCAGCTTCTTAACAGTATTCGAGATGAGCTGGCCACTCGGTATTCACAAAAGCCTCAACTTTCATGCAGCCATCCTCTGAGTATGTAGCAGCTATGCGGCACAGCTGGTGCGATACTGACAGGCTGCAGACACTAATCTTCTCTTCATGATGTAAATATGGTGATGATCACTAAGCCGCAACTAAGTTGGGCAACATAACGCATGGTGCATAGGAGCCCGATTTCAAGCGGTGGGAATAAGGAACGGGACAAAATGGAACTGGTACAGCATTTTGGAACTGGGTGGTATGGTCTTTTCAGGTTACCAAAATAGGGCAATCTGCCTAAGTTTAACTTACCAGCGTGACATTTTCGTAATAATCAAATCACGTCTGCCGTTTTACGGCCTGTATAAAATTTACCTGACACGATGCACATCCGTTGTAGAGGGTGTCTTTATGGATTATGGTACGGCCAGCAACCGGGACCATGGTCAGGCCCGTCACACCGGTCCAACACTATAAGACTTACAAGACTTACAACCCCAGCTAGCAAGATAATCAATGCTACCTTTATGACCTCCGTTACCTCCCACACTGTTTCGTTGCGCACGCTGTAACTTCATGGATGTACCGAATCTTGCCCACCTCGACGCGAATGAAGTTGCTACTAGGGGTGCCGTAGTCTGCCGGTTTCGAAGCCTCCAACCAGGGAAAGCCATTGAACACGTCCACGGCACCGAGTTCCTCATCTACTACGTAACGGCGCTTCGCGACCTTCAGCGGCTGGGGAAACGCCGGCATTCGACACGTGTTGGCCGTCGGGTCGGTGGACCCCGTGTAGCTGCCACCCTCGAGCCGCGCGCACGGCGTGCCGAGCGGTACGGCGATGGACGTGTTGGCCCACTGGTCGAGGTACGCGTCAGCGGCGGCCTGGATGACCGCCCGGGCGTCGCGCGAGGCTTCGGGGATGACGTCCCATCTTTCCTGCTTCGCCCAGCGCAGATGGCCGGCAGCGTCGAAGGCCCAGTCACCGGCGTCGGTCACGACGGACTCGACGCCGGTCACCTTGTCGTCGGTGAAGAGGAGCCGCGTGTTGATGACATAAGGGTGCTTGGCGCTGGGGGCGGAAATCTCGGTGAAGGTGGCGCAGCCGGTCGTGTCGTAGATGCTGCGGTTGAAGTCGATGGCGATGGGCGCCGAGAGCACGCCCTTGGTGATGTCCATCGGCACGTCGTTCTCGGCGTAACTCGCGTTACTGCTGAGGGCGGGCCAGCTCGGTTTTCCGGCTGCTAATGCGGCGACATAGGCAGTCGTGGCCTCCTGAAGCGCGGCTCGGGTACAGGCCGCAGAGGCTTGGGTGGCCAGGCTCATGGCCGCCAAAAGAGCCAGGTGGTTCATCGCTGCCGGCGGTACTAGTACTGCCTGGTTGAGCTGGTGAGAATGAGATCGGCTTCGAGACGCTCCTTGGGCTTGAGCATTCCAGCACAGGACTCAAAGCTGGGGACATACTGTACATTTTATGTATGAGGCGGGAAAACTGAAAGGGGGGGGGGGGGGGGGGGGGGGGGAAATAAAACCCCCCAAAAAAAAAAAAAACCAAAAAAACAAAACAACCCGGGAATTTGAGTGACTTTAAAAAAAAAAAAAAGTGTTGA
>MU388746.1:135348-214027 GCA_022578815.1 Xylariaceae sp. FL0016
GCCGCCCCCCCCCCCCCCCCCCCCCCCCCCCCCCCCCCCCCCCCCCCCCCCCCCCCCCCCCCGATTAATGCCCGGCATATAGCATTCCGTCATCTACAGTACAGCCGGGCATGTGTCTGCTCTGTATCCAACGTAACTGAGGAGGAATCTCTCTACACATGAGCCAAATTTAGCCGTCATGACCGCACATTGCCGGACGCGGTAGCTGCAGCACCACGACCTTTTGTCGGTACGGGACGAACTTGTAGTATCAGTCCGACCTTTGCGATTTACGCGGGTGTATTGCCAAGTAGTGAACAGGGGCGTGGCATTTCGACGAGAGGTGATGGAGAGTGTCAGTTATCTACCTGGTCACATCTCATTCCGATGGACCTACACTTTCACCTCGTCTGACTGTCGTCATCCTTGCTCTGGCTTCGTAGGATCACTGGTCAGTTCTTGAAGCCTCTTCTGCAAATTGAAGACCACACAGAACTGTATCTGGGCGAAACACGTCTCAACAAAACGTACAGAGTAAGGGTTACACATAAACGGTTATGACCAAGCATAACGACTGGAATCGTGGAGGTTGTGTAGAGAAAGATTATTTTTCAACCGACAACGACTATGTTCACAAATATACACATACCCAGATTTGAGCCCCTAGAGTAGAATACATCATTATAACATAGGGGAAAAGCACGACTAGCATGAACGTGTCTTTCATTCAAATTACCTAATTATTCACGAGTACAGCTACAAAACCACAACAAGACCTATCACAACACTTCCAAAACAAACGATTCTATACCAATACAATACCTTTCAAGACTTCTCCAACAAATTCATTGTTTCTGAGCTTGGTATCTTAAGCCCGGATCGTAAATATAAGGGCGTCTATCTATCTAGCTCGACCTCGCATGTCTTCCATGAACCAAAGACGAGGAGACTCAAGCAGGATCAATACGAAGATACAGAATATATCAACCATCGGAACCATGAATGGCAACGCACCTCAACCTTGCGCAGAGAGCAGCAAATCAGCAGACAGATCAAAGACATCTCTGCCACTTAAGACAGAGGCCAGTCCCTTAGGGGATAACCATCCCAGAAAAACCCACCCTCCTACACCACCACCACCTCCGCCACCACAACGTGGTATTTCCAAAATCCGTGTTCCAGGTGCTGGGGCCTCTTTCTCGAACGCCGTGGTTCTGCCTGGCGGTTCATCTGTAGGTAAATAGCTGTACAATTACTGTTCGTCTCTGGTCAAAACATGCTTTTTACAGTGTCGTTTTGCCCTATCAGTTCATACTTTGTGATGACTATTTGCAGCTCCATCTTCTCTCACAGTGCCACTCCGATGGTCGCTTGCCCCATGGGGTAGTAAGGTAGTGTGAGAAGGCATCTATGAGGTCGTGAAATTCCTTAGGCAGGTCAAGACGTCCTGTGGAGGGAGACATTGCAAGACTATGCTTGTCCGAGTACACGAGTGATTCCCCTCAATGAGCATCAAATCATGATCATGGTTCAGGTACTTGTCACGTCCTGCTTTCACATTGCTAGACTGAAAAAAACGCCCAGTGCCCTAGAGGTATCTCCTACGCAGAATACACAAATTGGGTAAACACAACCCGTAAACGTAGGTTGGGCAAGAGAACGCCAGTCGCTCCATGCAGTCTATAATCGCCTCCGTATAACATTCATCTCCCAGTAACCCTATTCCGAGACCAAAGAGAACTATGTATCGTTGTCTAGCTCAAGTTCTATCATTCTGTTTCGCCTCGTCCCAGGCGATAGCCAGCCTCTTTCTCGTCTGCTCGTGCTTACCCCATTGGCGAGCCGCGATGGACATCCGCGCGACGGAGCGTAACATAATGGCGAATACTCTCAGGTTGTTGACCGGCTTCTGCGGCTTCTGCTTGCTGCGAGCCAACATGGCGTCTGGAGACTTTATTCCCAGTTCCTTGTGGATATGACGGAGGATGCGTAGGTCTGCCTTATTGCTGTAGGAAGAGAATGTCAGTTTGTTGCCTGCTAAACAATGACGGAAGTGGAAGAAGGAAAAGGGAAACAAAATAAGAAAAACAACAGTGACCGACTTACCAAGCATCGGCAATTTCCAGCTGCAGCGAGAGATACTTTTTCGCGAACGCACCATCGTGTCGCAACTTGCTCTCTCGCTCCCACCGGGCCTGCATCCACTCCATCTGAAGCGCCATGCCACGGATCTCCTTGTCGTGTCGTCGCTGCGCCGTGTCGGCCGCCCGAATAACGGCCTCGTGATCTTTCTGGTCGACGACGTCCAGAATCATGTCGCCATATTGAAAGCGTGCCTTGGGTCCGCCGCTGCTTCTGAAAGACGAGACAGACGACTTCAAAGCAGCTGCTGACTCTGCATTTCGAGCTTGTATCCAAGCTAGGGCTTCTTCCGCCCCCTGCTTCAGCCTATCGCAGTCACTTTGCAGCTTCTGGGCCGAAGCTCGATACGCAGCTCGTTCCCCACGTACACGCTCGAGCTTCTCGCGCAGGTCTCTATACACAGGGGTATCGTAGCCGACACTGTCCTTTGTCTGTTCCAACTGACACCGTAAATCATCGCACATAATATTTGCTCGCTTAGCTTCCTTCTTGGCTCGTGCTAATTCGCGCTTGGACTCGTGAAGCTTTTGTTCGGTCTTCTCAAGCTGCTCTCGGAGATCGTCAACGACCCTTTCCGCATTGTTGATGTGACCGATCTGTTCGGATTGTTGGTCGCGCCTGGCTTGTTCGAGTTGTCGCCGGAGGTGTTGACACATTTGGTCAGCCTCAGCAAGCTTGTTACTCGCGTCTTCGGACTCCTCGTCCAAGGTGGCTTGCAGTACCTCAACCTCATCTTCTAGAGCTTCAACCTTCTCCGCCTGCGCTTGGTAGTCTAGCTGACACTGGCGTAGCTCACTTCTGACAGCAGAGATCTCGTCACGGAGAGAGGCCAGCATGGATTGCTTGGAATCGAGAGTACCTCGAAGGTCATCAATCTGACGACTTAAAACAGCCTCTTCGGTCTTGTGTCGCTCGGCTTCACTATGCAGGGCATCTTGTATAGCTTTGCTGGATGACGTGCCTTCTGCGTCACGTAGACGATCAAGCGATCGCTGTAACCCGGCTGTTCGCTCTTCTAGACGATCACGTTGAGATTCCAGGTTGCGTCTCGCCGTTTCCCATGTCTCGGTATTGCCACGATGAAGATTATCCTTCTCCCGAAGGTCAGCTTGTAAATTAGAAACTTGATTTTTCAGACGATCGATCTCGGGTTGAAGCTGCAGACGCGTTTCACGCTCGATTTGGTGGCCGTTGCTCTTCTCTTGGTCTAAGTTGACTTTCATTTCACTGATCTGATTTCGAAGACGGCTGATCTCGCGTTCCATTGATGCCGAGGCTGATTGACCGCCGGAAGCTTCCTTTCGCAGCCTTCCTTGTTCGTCTTGGAGGTCTGCAATGTCGTCTTGGAGTCGAGATATTTCAGACTGTTTCTCGTTGACGTCCCGCTGAGACTGCGATGATTTTGCCTTTTCCTGACTCAGACTCCCTTCTAGCTCAGTGCATCGCTCTTGAAGCATAGCTATTTGGCGTTCCATTGACGACGAAGAATCTTTGCCACTGGATGCTTCCCGTCCGAATCGGGAATTATCACCCCGGAGGTTGGCGATGTCGTCGTTCAAGCGATCAACTTCTGACTGGTGATTGGCCCTCAGGTCCCGCTGAATCTGCATTGAATGCGACTTTTCTCGGTCAAGGTTGCCCTGAAGCTCATTGACCTGTCTCTGTAGACGAGATATATCTCTCTGGAAAGCAGTCGATTCACCATTTAATGTGTCTTGACGTAGCTGTAATAGATGCTTCTCATCGGTTTGCTTAGCTAGATCCCTTTGCGCGTCTTCGAGTTTGAGTAACAGATCTCCTCGCTCACGATCCCAGGACTCTCGTTGCTGTAGGAGTTGTTGCGCTCGCGACTTGATTTCTACGGCGACATCCTCCTTTTCATGAACTTGGCGCTCAAGAACTTCACATTTCTCTTGCGAACGTGCCAGTTCAGATTGCAGCCGCGAAATCTTCTCTTCGACCTGTCGCGACAGGCCCTTTGTCACTAGCGATTTGTTGGACATTTCGTCTTGCAATTCCTCAAGGTCCCCTTCTGCTCGGTTCTTGTCGGCCACTGCCTGTTGTAGGTCGGCCTTCATATCATCAAGTTCCTCTTCGAAACGTCGTATACGTGCCTCGAGGTCATCAATGGTCTCCCTGGCTTCAGCCAGATCGTCGTTCGATTGTGCGCTCTCTTCGAGCTCGGCTACTCTCTGCTTGGCTGTGTTCCAGTTTTCTTCAGTCTCGTTAAGCTTCTCCTCCAATTCATTCAGCTCCTCGTCACGCTCGTTAAGCTCATGGTCTTTCTCTCGTAAGTCCGCCTCGAGATCGCCAATCTTCTCACGCAGCTCCTCCAACTTGCCAGCATATTCATTAGGCTGTGTTTGCTGGTCCTCCAATTCGGTGATTCTCTCCTGCGCAGATGTCCATTTCTCTTCCAATTCGCGAGTCGCTGCCTTCAACTCATCGATCTCATCTTCGCGTGCAGTGACGTCGCGATCCTTCTCGCGTAGGTCAGCCTGCAAGTCGCCAATCTCATCTTGCAAACGTTCTGTTCTTCCATGGTCTTGGTCTTGCCGCTCTAGTTGCTGCTTAAGGTCCTGAATCTCAGCGTCTTGGTCTTTCAGGGTTTGGCGCAAGGCGTTGTTCTCAGCCTCTTGGCTTTCATCGGCATATTTTTTCTTGGCCTTTTGTTGGACGTCGAGAATCTGTTGTTGGTATGTTTCGAGGTCTTTCTCGGCTGTGGCGAGGTGTTTCCTGTACCTGGAGAGCTCTCTTTGCATAGTAACCTTATCGACCTTGAGCTCCGTGTTCTCTTTTAAGGCGGCCTCACTAAAGCCAGGTCCTGCTTTTCTCAGAGCCTCTTCCAGGAAATGGATCTTGAGCTTCAGACCGAAGTTTTCCTTCTCGATCCTATCGATGACATTTTCTTGTTCTCTGAGCGACAATTGATTTCCGTCGTGTAGAGGGCCCTTGTTATTCCCGGCGTGTCGCAATTGCATGACTATAGGTGTGGACGCTTCGCTGCCGCTGTCGACCTCGGGTAACGGAGTGGCTGTTATGGAGGAGAGATTCCGCGATGGGCCGAAGAGGGAGGATTCGACTGGGACGTTCGTCATGTCCATATCTTCGTTGATCTTGCCAAGGGCGGGCGTAGCCAGACCATTCTCCTTCCCAGAGCGCCGACGCGCGCTGTTGCGCGTGGCAGACTTCAGCATCGGGGTGAACTCAGTACCAAGATTGAGTTTGTTGCTAAGAGGTGCGCGACTCCCCCGCGGGGTTCTGAGATTGGGGCCACGACCACCGTCGCGTAACTGTTGCAGGACATTGTGGTCCTTGCCAGGGGATTGAAAGGAGGGCTCTTGGGTCATATCAAAGTCTGGAGGAGCACGACTGAGATAGGTGGCGTCACCCAGGTTGGTTCGGGGGGTGTCCATCTTGTCGGCAGGAGGGTCGAGGTCTGGAGATGGGTGACGGTGCCGCGCAAGTGGTGATTATAGTAATGGAGCGGTAGCATGCAATTCGATACTTCATGAAGCAAATATGACGAGGCAGAGTCTGCCGATTAGCAATTCATGGTAATAGAGGTCAAAATCGAGCCTGCATGGCCAATGTGCATGGTAGGTGTGTCTGGTGCAGCGATGGCTTGTCGCAAATTCTAGTGGGAGACGCGTTTGGGTTGTTTACTTTGAATGTTGACCGACCAGTGACGGCGGGATGCAGTGTGCACGAGCCTTGGTCCCCCACAATCAGTTTACCTTGGACACTTATTAAAGTAGGTAGTTACCTAAGTAAGTACCTGCTATTGTACCCTCGGGTGTCCAAGTGCCTGAGGAGGTACATCTTGCTTACCTTCTAGCACCCTAATACATACATGCACCCACTACAGGCAGTGGTTGATGGGGACCGCACAGCGATCGGTCCTTGAAGCCACCACCTGTAACTTAAGTACCTAATCTGCGTACGCACCATCTACTTACACATGTAAGTCAGCGGCGCTTCCTGTGCGGGACGGGATGCTTTGGACTAGGCCCCTTTTAGCGGCTTTGCGCATAAGTACGGGTAATGGCAATTGCTCGCCATCTTCCCTGACGTATCAGGTCCATTTTATTTCGCATTACTGTTCCATCACAGTCGCAGTCCCAGTGTCGGCCAGCAACAACCACCGATATCATGCCCTCCTCCCATTGTGTCTCCTGTTTCGCGCCAGCCTCTGAATAGGTACGCATTCTCGTCGTACCTTCAGCACCATTGCGCCTTGTGATTGAGAACACGGGCAAGACGACACAAGAGACATACGCGCCACATGCGACTATGTCTCCCTTCGACTCTCTCCCGGACGAGCTACTCCACCAGCTGCTCTACTACATCTCCCCCGAAGAGACCCTCACCACCCTGTCTCTACTCTCACGTCGATTCAACTCCGTCGCCCAAGAGCCCCTTCTCTGGAGGCATTATTGCCAGTCTAGCTTCAAATATTGGCAAGCCGAACACCAGTTTCGCGAGAAGGCGAACGGAGAATTACACCATGTTGACTGGAAAGGGCTGTATCTTCTGCGGCTGGCGCGCAATTACCACGTAGCCAACCTGATTGATGGTATTATCGCATCGCGTATTTCTCGCCTCCACAAGACGGAGCAGATCTGTCGATATGGCTACGATGCCAAAGACTACCTCATGTCCCAGTGTCGTATCGGGGACGATGTCGAGGATTATCTAGCCAGGAGGTACAACCTGCCCCAGAAACATTGCCTTTGGACGACTAGCCTGTAGCTGACACCAATTGTAGATACTATTCCTGTACCGTGCTCGACAGTATCCATCGCAGCCTTGCTATAGAGGAATGGGCCAAATACCAGCGATTCGCCGCCCGCCGTGTCGAAGAAGACTCTCCGAACCGTGATAGATTGAATTGCGGCATGCAATTGGAAAGGGCTCTCGGCGCTTTTGACATGTTCATGCTCCACGACAATGAAGGAGACTTGGATGAGATATGCGAACTACTCGAGAATATAGCATCGCAGTTCCGAGGCGCCTACCCAAATCTCGATTCTATGTCTGTACGACAGAAGGCTACGGCTTTGATCCGCTGGCTCCACGTTAACAACATGACTGGTCTCAATGACCCTACTCAAGAGACTTACCGTTATCTGCGCAACTGCTTGATTGGCAGGGCACTGCGAGATCCCTCACACCCATCTCTTCCTATCATATCGGTCGCCATATTCGCGTGCATTGCATCTAAGCTAGGAATAGAGGCATATCCTGCTGCACTACCTAGTCATGTCCACGCGATCGTGCTGTCCCCTCCTGGAGTATCTTTGGATGGCACAATCCTATCAGAGGAAACAGCTGGGCAGCAAGAAACTATGTACCTCGACCCGTATGGATCAGACCATGAGACGCCCATTGAGGAGATACAAAATTTCCTTTATCGACTCGGGATTCATTCGGGCCACGACAACTTAATGGGACCTACACCTACGGATATTATCGTTATGCGCACGGCTCAGAATATAAGGGCATCATTCACCAGTTTTCGAACGAGCGACCGCCCTCTGTCACAGCTTATACCAATGATTGAGCTGCACCGAGGCGATTGGGCGCGCAATCTACAACCGGCGCTTTACAGTATGATCTGGGCCAGTATTATGATGGTTCCCGTCCTGCCGGACAACGAAGATGTACGATGGGATTGGCAACAGGATGTGCGCGACCTGCTGACGTACTTCTACGAGTATTTCCCCGAGGACTCCTGGCTGATTGAGAAATATGTGTGTCCAATGTACGATACCTTTGCAGCGCCATCGCGCCGCCGAAATGACTGGGAGCTGCCTTCGAAGCGTGTCCGCGATCAAATCAAGGACATACGCCGCGTAGACGCCTCGGTCCGCCCTCCAAGACGGCGCAGTGAAGTACCAGAGGGGATGGAGGTGAAATATCGTGTTGGGCAGATATTTCGACACAAGCGCTACGATTACCATGGGATTATTCTTGGGTGGACAGTCGACGGCGCAGGCGGAATGTCAACCTGGGAACAGACAGGCCTTCGCGACCCGTGGCGCGGTTACAGCGAGCCATATTACCGGTGCATGTGAGTTTCCATTGTCATAGCTTGCTTCATCTTTCACTGGTCTGTTGCTTTTCAATACGTAAAGCGCAGAGTAAAAGTACTGACAGAATTTGACAAAGGGTCGGTACTGATGGCTCGGATCACCACATCATCTCCGAGGGCAGCATTGAATCCGTCGAGCTTGGCGGCGGTGGCGGTGCGACTACTGACCTGCCTTCGGAGATCAAAGACCTGATCCCCATGGCCGGCAAGTTCTTCAAGCGTTGGGACCCATCAAGCGGCATGTTCGTCAGCAATTTGAGAGAGTTGTTTCCCGAAGATTAAGGCTCCCGTTAGGTGGCCGAGAAGCCCAAAAGGATGTCGCAGTTCATGACACCGAGCTATACCGCGACGATGGTAATGATTGAGCCATCTTGATGGCATGACCTGCGCAGATTCTGTGCTTACGGTCCATGAGCTTCTGTATGACTGATTGTTCGCGTTGCATTTCATTGCCCATTCTCTTCTATAGGCGTCACGATGGGATCGGGTTTAATGGCATATACCCTGCTTACATGGACTCAAACCATATCAAAGGCATCATATGAAAGACAAGGGCTTATTTGTAAGGCCTTTCGCTCTGGAATATCATGTTAGGAACCAAGTGCATGGCTCACGCCTTCAACGGGCATCAAGGCCTCTTGGTATGATAAAATCTTAATTTTTAGTTTTAATCGGATTCACATGGGGATTGACTTCGTACGCAGTTCAATCATCCAAAGCAGTCACGTTTGCAAAGCTTTGTGCAGTTTGAAGACATGTGATCACCACCCATTGGTCTTTCCTTGATAGTCCAAGCTTGCAATCAGAGGTGTGACCCGGGTAGTCTTAATCCCACCAGCACACAGTGATCCTTTCATCTCGTAGCTGGTGACAGACTTGGAAATCGAACATGCGTTGCATCCAAGGAACTACACCGTGAAGGCTAGGGTTCATTTGCAGAGGCCACATCTATTCTCCATCTGTCCAATGCTCGATTCTATCGATCATGTCTCCGCCAATGCGCGCAATTTCCGCCAAGATCGCGGGTCTATTTATGTCATAAACCACTTCTCCATGCTCCAACGTAGGCATAAAGTTAGCCGGCATGTTCGCGCTGGGGTTCTTTCGCTTGCGAACATTTGGATTCCAAATTGCCGGTATCCGGTAGTCTCCAGCGCCTCCACCGAAAAAAATCAGGACGTTCCCAAATGTCTTGCTCAGTTGTCTTACGAGAACTTGAACGGGCGACGCTAGGAGCGGAACCGCATCTTTGGAGTTCACATCGTCAAGATTTTTGAAGATTGATTTGTGTTTAAAGCTTCGGACTGCCTCTTTCACAGCTCGTTGCTTTAAGTGGACGATTACCTGGTAACCTTTGAGTTGATGATAGAACAGAATTCCCGCATCAAGTCCCAGGCCTTTCTCCCTGATCTCTGCAATGCCTAGTCCAGCAAGCCTTGTCATGCGATTGGCGATGACTTGCGGGATGCCTGAGGTCCAAAGATCCCCCCTGGTTTCCATGTTGGTAGCGAGAAAGAGGCTGATATTGTTCATCTTCTCGTCTATCGTTTTCCGGTATGCGCTAAAACGGTTGTTTATTTCCTTACGTTGTGACGCGGAAATTTCATTGGGTGAGTACTCAATGATCAAGGGTGAATGTGCCCAATCCCATGACGCGAGGAACAAAAGGGTTCGGTGGAAACCAATCATTCCTGAGGTGGGCTCTGGAAAAGGACACGGCTCGAGGAAGACTCGGAGGACGAGGAGCTCAATGAGCACTTCGTTAAAGTGGTTTCCAAGTCGATTCGACTCAAACCACTGTTTAGTGAGACGAATCGAAGTTGACAGGGCTGGCATGCGGGTGCAGAGAGTCGCGATAGCCTGGGTGTGACGTGGAAGTTGATCGTACATCCTACTGAAGATCGCCAGCGTGTCAGCCGCTTCCGTACAAGCCCGCTGGTCCAAGTTTGGATCCTTCCTCTGCCTGTCAAGCAATGTCTCCTCGAGATCAGTAAAGATGCGTAATCGAAATGAAAGCCCTCCTTCGTAGACGACGTCGAGGAACGCGGTGTTCTCAATTTCAAGCTCCGTCTCCTCCATTCCAATGACTGCTTGGATACCCTCCTTCAGGCCGCGAAGCCCATTTGCGACACTCACTAAAAATGCGGCCTTTGCTCGCTGTATGGCAGCCAGGTTTTGAGGCCATTTTGTTGAACTCTCAAATGTGACTATTACGTCCATTGCTGGTATGGTACGCCATTTGGTGCTATCGACGTCTGGAATGCGCACGGCAGCGTATCTCAATGCGGAGTCGATGGCAGTGACCTGCCGTATCTGCAGTGGGACATCTTCAAGTGCGAACATATCTGCCTGGAAGGTTTCAAACGCCTCCCGAGCCGCTTTGAAAGCGTTGTCGTCGGAAGGCCCAAACGAATGAATAGCAGAAGATTCCTGGCCATGAAAGTGGAAGTCATCTTCCCTCAATTTCAGATGGCGTTCAAGAACGTGACGTATGATCGCCTGACAGATGCTATTCGAGCCCATCTCGCGATACGCCGTCCAATCCATATGTTCCACAATGCGACCATCGCGAAACTGCCACAAGCCGGCCTTCTCCCCCCAGAATTTCCGAAACTTAGTGGCCTCCTTTTTCTCCTCTTGCGATGGGCCGAAATCTCGGTCTAGCGACGCGTTCTCTGGGTCAAGAATAATTCCTACTATCAAAGACTTTGGTTTGAATTTTGAGGACGCTTTTGCAATTGATGTCGCCTTTTCCGCCGGACAGTCGACGTGAACGAGTCTTGCGCGGGCACCGAGCGCTTCGTGAAGAATTTGATAGACCCTGTCAGCAAAGGCCCACAAATGCCCTTTGCCCACAGCCGGAATCGTGCCTTGTTGGTGAGAGGGAATGTCGACTTTCACCACAAGGTCATACAACATGAGTGGCTGGTTGACCTTGGCGATGAACAAGGAATGGAACTGGTCCGAGGTGCTACTGTTCACTGCTGCGAGTGACCACTTGGCGTTTTGTATGAGCAAGTCGATAGTCCAGGTAGGCGTGTTATATAGTATGTTAAGTTGGCGCGCACCATCATATAGGACGGGCCCAGGGTATCGAATTGAATCAGTGTCGGATGGGCGCGGACCAAGGACCAAGGATTGTTTATCCAGCTTTGAGGAAGCGAGGTAATGCAATGTTGCCTTGAACAGTTGAGTGGCATGTAAAGAAGGGGCCAGAACGGGTTCTCCCTTTCGGCCTCCTGTCTGAAGAAGAAGCGCCATCAAAACAGCCCAATGGAAATGGCCAAATCCAGCCTCGCCTGTGAAACCGCGTTGCTGCAACCAGATTCGACCCAGCATGCAGGCATCCTTGAACTCTGAGACTTTCTTTTCGGTCGTGCGTAAAAGGCGAAGGTACTCGGAGAAACAACTCTCGGCTTTGATGGTGGCGTTGTAATAAGGCGTTGGCTTGGATGTGTCTTCTGAACTGACAGAATTGGAGTCGCGAACATTACAGCTGGTTGATGATAGTCTTGCGATGGGAAATAATCCCTCTGGAGCGCAGGGTATGACCCTTACCTCGAATTCGTGTTTGAGAGACGAGGCTTCTGTTTGGCTTTTCTTTTTCGAAATAGCCTGTGATCTGGTCACTAGGATGGGCAATAACGGATTGCCGTTTAAACAGGAGTAGGAGTGCTCTGCGGTGGGGAACTTGGAACGTAGGGCAGCGGCTATCTTGGCCAAGTAATATGCTCTCTTGTAGAAGTATCGAAGGTCGCGATAATCCTTTTGTTGGAATATTGAGCTTGGCATTTCTACAATCATGTCGACCGCTTTGTCTGCTTGAGATTTCACCATTGTTCGGGATGAAAAGGAGCCGACAACATTGACATTGCGCGGCGCTTCGAAAGACAGCTTGTAATTTGAATCGTCCTCAGGTTTCGGGTCAGGATATGGTATAAGGATGTTATTGGTCTTTTCGAATTTCTTTGTCGCAATGCTCACCTTGACAGGAGTTGGTCAGCATCCTCTCCCATGCGGCACAACCAGCTTGTCAAGGATCTGGACTTACTGGACTTGGGGCATGTGTCTCAGTTCCCTCTATTGCCTCCTTATACTCTCGGAGAAGGGGGACCATATCGGGGTAATCGACCTGCTGTCTTTGCAAGAGTTCGTCAGTCTCCAAGACGAAGGAGCTGGAGCCAGCGCCCACAGAAGCAGAAGCCATGCTCTCGAAAGTCGGTCCTCCAGTCCCGTGGCCCAGCTTCCGTCGCTTAGCAGATCCGGTCTCCATGTTCGTGACACAATGAACTGTCTGAAGGGAGTCGGTGCAGCAGGGGTCAGCGACTGTAAATCGTCGAAGTACAAAGTGGTGGCAGAAGCAAGCTACAACTTATCGTGCTTCCCATAAATTTTCGGTTCAAGGAAGTTATCGATAGCTCGTAGGTACGTATTTTCGCGGGGCACTTGGCTCGGGCTAGCTTCGATTTGGGTATACATATGTATGTGTGCCTGGGCAGTATGCACCAGGTAGGTACGTACCTAAGCTGCCATTCACATTGCCCGAAGGAGGTAGGTACTGTAGACATTACTATCGGATACCTTGGGTGCCTTTTAGGCCTATGTATCGCCTTAAAGAAACAGCTTTGTTTCATGAAGCGTCGGCCTTGAATCTATACAAATACATCAGATAGACAAGGCCAACGCTAACGTCACTCCCCTCATAACCGACCACCCCCTTCAACCGACCACCCCCCACGATAATCACCCTCCATCTTTATTATCACTTTCTAACCCCAATTCGGCCACTACGATACATTCGAGGGGTTCGTTAAAATCGTTAGAATCCGGAACATCTTTTAAATTACTTAAGATATTTCTAGCGGCAATTTATACTTGTCGAATGTCGTGGATGTTCGCAAATTTGCTTTAAGGGCTGACCTTAACCCTCCTCTTTCGCCGGGGTGCTGCAGCCGCAATCCTGGCTTCCAGGGCTTTATTCTGACGGCATTTTATAGCCAATTGCGTGTCTTTTTTAAGGAAGGCCTTTTTAACCTTTAAAAATAACAGCCGCTAGGTAGTTAACCCCTTTAAAGTGCTAACATAAGCGTCCAGTTGCCGGCGGAGGTCTGCAAAGTGCTTAGGGGTGGTCTAAATCACTTCCGAAGGTCCAAAAGTTAATGATACAGCTTTACTATCATATTAAGGTGTTACTAGTATGTTTTCCACGGTAACTGCTAGCTTTTTTAATAGCAACGGGCTTAATAGTAGCTGTTTTACTAAAACCAGCTATAAACTAAATGCCTTTCACCTAGCAACTACATTTTTGGCCGAAATAGCTTTTGTACGAGCTTCACGGTAACACTTAAGGAAATTTCGCTTGCCGGCAATAAAAGAATCGTTAAAAAAAGTAGCACAACCGACGTTGTAGCAGTAAGCGGCCTTTAAGGGCCCAAACACCGCTACATTTAGTGGTTAAAGTACGTGTAAAGTGTAAGAAGGCAGAAATAACAGTTATATGTTATTTTAAAAGCACTCCCACATAAATTCCATCGTTATATAGCTTCCGTAACCGTTTAAAACCAATAACCTGGCCTGTAAGGAACGTAATAGCTTCGTACGCTTTAGGAACACTTTCCGAAGCTATTTTAACTTAATTGCGTTGTTAGTTTACCTTTTTAGTTAGTAATTTTATAGCCAGTTCCTAAATGGGGTTAAATCTAATAGGTACTATTGCTGTTGCAAAGAATTCCCTTTAAAAATCACTAAAGGGGGCAAAATAGTCCCTGTAGCCGAAATACACTCGATAATCGTTATCTACGTCCTTCCACCTGGCGTTTTCCGGGCTATTTAAGCCTTTTTAGCCCTTTTAAGGACTAATTTATTTCTTTTTAGCCCTTTTATAATGCCGGTTTCGTTTATGTTATACCGATTTTTTGGTTTAATGGACTTAATAGCTGGAATTGCTAGCAGTTGGAACCATCTTTAAATAACGTTAGTACTTGCACTATTTAAACGACGAAAATTAACCGCACGGCTTTTATGGACTTTGATTAATAAATGCCGGGCTAAAAAGCGAGTTACTTAGTGTTTTCCGAGTAATATATCGCGGCCTTAGGTTTTTAGAATTCGGCTGGCAAATTCTTTTAGCTTAAAGTGGGTGGAAGGAAGCCTTAAATCGGCTTGCAAAAGCACCTATTTGGCTAATTAACTTTCTGTAGCCTTATCGACCTTTTGGACGTGTTATTTAGATATTTTTTTAGTAGTTAAGCCGTTAAGACAGTTATAAAGGGTAGTCTTAGGGACCCTTTATTCACGTGCGGCCTCCTGCATGCCGCGGCCTGCTTTAACCGCTGCAACAATATAAGTGAGGTTTTTTTCGGTATATCGAGGCATTATAGGGTCTTTAGTGTGTGTGCAAAATTTGGTAAAAAACGAACAACAATTAGGTGTGCAAATGGTGGTTAAAGGTAGGAGGTAGGGGTCTCGGTGTAGTGTGTGGGGAATGTCCGGTTGAAGGGGGTGGTCGGTTATAAGGGGAGTGACGTTACCACAAACCTACCTTTTGCCCTACCTCCGTTAAAACCTAGTGGACTCAGACACCTGTCGAATGGAATAGTAATCTACCGTGTATGTAGTAGTCGAGGCTAATCTTAGAGCGGGGCTTTGTGGATAGTGAGGCCCATGCCCAAATGCCGATAGGCTTAAACATTCACCCTCTACCAATGTCTTGGGATCCCCTTTGCCGCCACTTTCCGATCCGAACCCCAGCAGACCACGCAGGAATGCTCCCCCGAGGTCCCTGATCCGACCGCACCACCTACAGTATAAGCCAGAGGCTGGCAGTAGCAGGGTCAACGCATAGCCGAACAGCTCTCCCGGTGTCAACGGATAGTTCCGAGCGCGGAGTCCAGACAATGTAGCAATTGACACGATCATTTCCCTACCAGCTTCAATTGCTAGGAATCTCTACATGTTTCCTTCCTTCCTTCACTCTGCTCGTGATACCCCTGACACTCCAACTAATTTGATGCGTTGTCGTCGCATACCGGCCCATTGTGTAGTGTAAAGACGCGCGCTCTGGTTGCCAGCCAAGCCAACTAAGCAAGCTCTTAACGTGTACCCGTCACTGAACATACATCGCACCTACGCCAACATGCCTTCAGCAGCTCTGTGTATGCGAACGCTGAGAGCCTACTCTCGGTATGGCTGCAATGTGAGTAACAAAGCCGCGCGGGGAGCAGCATGTGCGTATGAGGTTTTGCTGACGCCGCCTGCGGTTACAGCACCCCAGAATACTTGCCAGAGCTTTCTCAGTCACCTCTCGGAGGCCTGAGATCAACAAGGTCTACCCTTCCGCGACCGAAGCCCTCAAAGATATGAAATCAGACTCGACTTTGTTATGTGGTGGTTTCGGTCTATGCGGTGTGCCAGATACCTTGATTGATGAGGTCCTGAAAAAGCCCGAAATCACCGGCATCACGGCCGTATCAAACAACGCGGGCACGGACACGTCTGGTCTAGGAAAATTGCTCAAGACCAAGCAGATTAAGAAGATGATTGCGAGCTATATTGGTGAAAACAAGACCTTTGAGAAGATGTACTTGACCGGCGAGGTAGAGCTAGAGCTTACTCCTCAAGGCACCCTGGCCGAACGCTGTGCCGCCGGCGGGAAGGGTGTCCCGGCGTTCTATACTCCAGCGGCCTTCGGAACGGTCGTGCAGACAGGCGAGCTTCCACTCAAGAACAAGAGTGACGGGACCCCCGAAGAATTCTCGTATCCCAAGGATGTTAAAGTCTTCAATGGAAAGTCATACCTCTTGGAACATAGCATTGCCGGAGATTATGCCTTCGTCAAGGCCTACAAAGCGGATAAACTTGGGAACTGCCAATTCCGGCTTGCCGCCAACAACTTTAACGGTGCAATGGGTCGCAACGCGAAGATGACGATCGTGGAGGCAGAGCACATTGTCGAACCAGGCGACATCCCACCTGAGGCAGTTCACTTGCCCGGAATCTACGTGAAGAGGGTCATTCAAGGCACTAGTGAAAAGAAAATCGAGAAGTACACATGGACAAAGGAGGACAACGACGCCGAGGCCAACAAGGCCCTGGGCACGGGCGACACAGCTGCTAAGAGGGAGCGCATCGTCCGTCGCGCAGCCAAGGAATTCAAGAACGGCATGTATGCCAACCTTGGCATTGGCATGCCTATGCTTGCGCCTGGCTTCGTTGGACCAGAAGTAGAGGTTCAGCTACAGTCCGAGAACGGTATCTTAGGACTAGGCCCGTATCCGAAACAAGGCGAGGAGGATGCCGATTTGATCAATGCTGGTAAGGAGACAGTCACGCTGCGGCCCGGTGCTGCCGTCTTCGGTAGCGAAGAGAGTTTCGGCATGATTCGCAGCGGTCGCATCAACCTGACCATCCTCGGCGCGATGCAAGTCAGCGGCACTGGCGATCTTGCCAACTGGATGTTACCAGGTAAGGTGAAGGGCTTCGGAGGGGCTATGGACTTGGTCAGCAACCCCAGCGCCACCAAGGTCGTTGTCACGATGGAACACACCGACAAGAAGGGAAACCCGAAGATCCTCAAGCAGTGTGCTTTCCCTCTGACTGGACGGGCTTGCGTCTCGAGAATTATTACGGAACTGGTAAGTGCTTGCCCACTCGCAGTACGAGAGATTGGACTAACTTGATGAAAAGTGCGTCTTTGACGTTGACTTCGCGCATGGCCTCACCCTGATCGAGATTGCCGATGGTGTCACTGTGGAGGAAGTCAAGAGCAAGACTGAGGCACCTTTCCGTGTCGCCGACGACCTCAAGCCCATGTTGTGAGATCCAACCACGATTCACAAACAATCAGAAAGCCCGAACATTGAACTTGAGTTAGAGTCGGGTCATCATGTCGCGGATCTTCAACTCGATCCCTGTTCCGCCTGCCAGATTCCAGCTGAGCAGAATTGTAGGGGCACATAAGGGCATGCAGCGCTTGCAAGATGCCGCCGTTGTCTTGTTTAATATAACAAACAGATTTCCCATTTGAAGCTGAGTGTGAACGTATAGTAATTAACTCAGAGCAGCTGAATAACGCGTTGTTTCATTCAAGTCTCAATGTCATCGTCGCATAAGGAAACCTGATACAGTGGCCAACTTTTTCCAACTCGATGCGACCCGGGGAAGGAAATTCAGTGTGATAGCTTCCCACTAAAGTAAGCTAGCGAGATGCAAGACCAATGTAAGCCACTTCGGCAATGGGATAGCCCTCGCGTGGGGAAAAGATGCATGAAGTCATCGACCTGTAGCTGACCGGCATATCTTGGCCTATATGAAGGCCGGGCCAGATCCTGTAGAAAACACATGTGCCGAACATAATGGGACAGCCACCCACCCACCTAGGGAGTATCGTAAACATGCCGCCTTCCGGATACGCCATCCTCATCGGCGCCGGTAAGCCCTTGGTCTCATTGGTGTCAAGGCCACACGCGCTCTCCAACTGCCCTGGACGTCATGAAGCTGATATGAGCTATAGGGCCTACATCCGGCGCGGGCATTGCCAGAGTCCTGGCCAAGCCCGCGCAGGGTAACATGGCCGTCGCCTGTCTAGCCCGGAATGAGAAGAATCTCAAAGACCTGTGTCAAGCTCTGCAAGACACCTCCGGCGGCGGAGTCGTGCACCCGTTCCCGTGCGATACTACACCGGCGAATCTTTCGCGCACGTTCGTGGAGATCAGTAAACATCCCGACTTCAGAGACTTGAAACTCAAGGTGGCTAGTAGGTACTACCGGTGATTCCGTCCCGGGTGTCTATGAGATATGTCCTGCACCGGTGCCTACAGGGCATCGCATACCAACTTTTTTCCCGTCCATTTGAAGTTCCGCAAAAATGCGACTTACCATGGCATACAGTCTTCCACGTCAAGCATGCCCTCAAGAAGCCCTACCTTGAGACCTCGCCTGATGAGTTCGAACGTAACGTCGCCTCTTATACGACGGGCGCCTTTGCCTTCGCCCAGGAGGCTCTCAAGCTCATGTATGAGCAGAATGGTGGGCAGACGTCTCTATCCGAGAATCCAGCCAAGAAGGGAACCATCAGTACGTAGTCACTCATTCCTGTAACCCCATGCTCATGGCAAATTTCATTCGTCATCAATATTCCACACCAGGGTCAGCCTGAGCGAACATGTACTAATTCCTGTCCCCGTCAGTTTTCACCGGCACACTGGGTGCCATGCGCACGAATGCCGAGTTCAATGCTTACGGTGCAGGTCGCAGCGCGGTCCGTATGATCGCACAGGGGCTTGGAAAGGAACACTCCAAGAACGGAGTGCAGTACGTCGTGCCTCTTCTCGAAAGATGCCCATAGCATAGACGCGCTGACAAGACACCCGTAGTGTCGTTCATACCATTGCCAATGGCGGTATCCAGGACGTTTCAAAGGAAGATGACGAAAACGTTCGCATCGGCAAGAAGATGAGCGCAGAGAGCGTGGGCAAGACATACCTCTGGCTCAGTCAGATGGAACCTGATCTCTGGATCGATGAGTTGGATCTACGGCCTGCGCAGGAGAAGTGGTAATAAATAAGAGACCGGTCCGAATTCCATCAGGCGATGGGAGATCAGCTAGGTAGTTATACCTACATGCATGTTCTTGAGGATTATACTTGTCTCGAGTATCCGGGTACCTTTCGACGAGAGGTATGAGACTATGAATGATAACCAATGTGAATGGAATGTGATGTGACGGGCTACCACTTGTGTGATAGATACCGGTATTCACCTTACATTACGCTCCTCAGCTTAGGTAGATGAAGGTGAAGAAAAGAAAAGAAAAAAGCGGGCTGATTCTAGGTAGGTCCTTTTCGGGACCTGTCGTCGACCGCAGACCGCACACATCGTTCGTGCATGTCTATCCACCTTGCCCTCCTCTCCATGTTTATTGTACCATTTCATACAAGATTATCAGGACTCCTAGACTGAATATCTGGATTTCTGCAATTCATCATGGTAAATTGGGCATTATCGCGAGACCTGTCATGTAGCCCACAGCCTGATTGGTCCCACCACCTTATGCCCGAGCCGGGAACCTTGTCTGACAGGGCGGTAACGACTGCGGCGAGGAGCATGGAATTGCTGGAGGATGGGGACCTCAAGCATCTTCCATCCCATCTGTTGCTCCAGGTGCTCACCAAAGTCCTGATGACCGACAAGTAATCGTCCCACGCCACGATGTCGCACTTGACTGCTAACAGTTCCCAATCAGGAGTCTATCTCTGCATGATTGGAGGACGACACAGAAGTTTGTGCGCAGGGAGCCAGGACTCCTGCAGAAATTCGGCATCGAGTTCTTCAGCAAGTCATTACGTATCCCAAGGAGCGAGAGGCCTCTTTTCTCCTATGTCAAGCCCCTGGTGTCTTCATCGTTCGACTTCTTGGTACAGCTTTCCCTCACAGACGGCGCAGCTTTCGAGACCAACGACCTTCTGTGTCTAACTCAGCTGAAGAATCTCGGCGTCCTGCAGATCATCCAACCAGGGGCCGACGAAAGAGCGTCCGTGTTTCCGCGCGTGACGGACTCGATCCTACGCGTGTGGGCTGAGCAACAAGATGCCTTTCCCGTCCTGCGGATTCTGAGAATCTGGGGCAATCACTTCACCACATATAAATCTCTCCCTTTTGTCTCCAAGTTTCCCGCTCTGCGCATCTACGATGTTGCCGGACTGAGCCGCGACTGGGCGATGGGGGAGGCGCCTTTACGCTGGTCGCTGTACAGGAATACTTGGCCAAAGCACGCCTTTGGCCGTGACTCTCATACACTGAGATGGGATACTCATCCCATGGGAATGCTAGCCCAGCACCTTCACCTTCTCGGCGCACCTTATCTGAGTCACTTCATTCGGAACGACGACGAGATGACAGACATGGAGTGGAAATGGATACTTATAGAGCACTTGGTCTCCGGTGTACTGTCCCTCGAAGCCGTTCCACAGCCAACCTCACGAGGGAAGGTGGCCAAAACCAAGGATCCTGGGGTTCTGTTCAATGCAAAACCCGACCGTGAGAGGTTATCGTCACTCGTAAACGAAGAAGATTTCCGGCACGCCTGGGGTCTTATTTTGTACTCGCAAATCGGAGAGATGACGAAGAATGACGATCTAATCAGGCAGGGTGTGAAGATTGGAGATGAAGGCCATACGATACGGAAGCTCATGCTCCCACCGGTACCTTTGGTGACGCTGAGCCTTGGGCACGAGGTCTCCTTCTCCCTACGACAAAAGACTACCAGTCTACCAATCCACGCAAGCAACAAGTCGACTTCATCATCGCTGCTCAGAGATGTACGCCCCAACAATCACGTCCCGCAGATTCGAAGTCATCCTTCACCTACTCAACCTGGTCGTGAATCTGCTGTCATTCCACGTTCTCGATCCCCAACCGCAAGAGGTGGCAAGGCCATTTTTGATACACAGTGTACCTTCACCCGGATTGGCGTCTCAGAGTTAGCAGTGAATGCCGAGACAGTACCGAACAAGAAGCGACCCACGTCAGGCTCCGGGGCAAAGCGACCAAAGAAGAGGGTCGATGTGAATGCGATCATAGACACATTCCTCTAAAATGGTGATGGTGCTCAGAAGGCCATGCAGCGGTTGATTTGACATGATTTTCATTACGGACTACTGTTAGGAGTATATTGCCGCCAACGTTATACCCGTGCAGTTCCAGCCGTCCACAACCGCGACTCCATCTCCATCGCTCGTGATATCCAGTCCTAGCCCACAACCGACCCAGTTGGTCTTGGCGCCTTCCTGACAGAACAAGTCTCCGTCTACGTCGCACGTCAGCGAATTATATCCCAGGTGATCGATCGTAGCCAGGTTCTCGGGATCGACAAAGTAAACGGCGCTCCCCGTCACGTCGGTCAGGTTCGATGCAATGGCGATGACGGCATTGCCCTGCGCCCCGACATATCCCACCGCGCACAGATGACCTGTGTCTTCCACACTGAATTGCGTCGAATAGTTGGCTGACGGCACGAAGATAATGGCGTCAGCGCTTAGTTTGAGGTACCACTGGTCGAAGAGGCCGCCAGGCTGGCCCACCTGCACCTTGAACTAAAGTATCGGTGGTTAGCTATCGCTCCATTCCAAGAGGGAAGCAGACGATGAGGTGCCGTGAAGTGTATTTGACGAGGGCCAGTTCCCAGAATGAAGGGACCTGAATCTATCACTCGCCACAAGCCAGAAGAGGACTGATAACTCACAGGTTGATTCGTCTCGCCACATGTTGTGTCGAGGGTCGGCGTGGGTGTAGGGGCTGTGGATGTGTTGGTGAAGCGCACCGAGGTCGAATTCAGGAATGGCGCCGTGGTGTTGGCGAAGGAGGCCCGAGTTGTGGTGTTGGACAGCAAAACCACAGACGAGTTCAAGAATGGCGCGCTTGTAATGTTCATGTAGGGTGCTGATGTCGTTGTGTTCATAAACTTGGCAGTACTTGTGGCGTTGGCGAGGGCGGACAACGTGGAATTGAGGAATGGAGCCGTGGTCTGGTTCAAGAATTTGGCTGTACTTGTGGCGTTGGCGAGTGCGGACAACGTGGAATTGAGGAATGGAGCCGTGGTGTGATTCAAGAAGCTTGCTGAGCTTGTGACGTTTGCCGCGACTGCTGCTGTTACATTGAGGAAAGGCGCGGAGCTCGTGGAGATCGCCGTCGCTCTTGTGGAGTTCTGGAAAAGTGCCGAACTACTCGCATTCAGAGGCTTTGCACTGGCTTCAGCGGTACTCTCCACATGCTGTTGCGTCGGAGAACTGGTGGTGTTCAGAAATTTGGCGGTATTGGCCCCGGATGGGGTGGCGGTCGTCGAGTTCACTATCTGAGCGGTGCCTGTCGAGTTGGCGAACAATGGCGAACGTGTGGTATTGCTGAAACCGACAAAGCTACTGCTGCTGGAGATAGATGCGCCGCTGCTTATGACTGTACTCGATGGGCTGATTTCCGTGCTGGAAGCAAGTTCTGCAGTTGCAGAGCCGACGGCTGTCGGACTCTTCAGGTGATACTTGTCGCTCGTGGAGGATAAGCTTGCCCGAGTCTGCGGTCCTTCTGATGTCGTCAGATTGACAGATTTCGAGACGCCAGCCTCTAAATGCGTCGTGTTCAGATGAGATATCGTCGAGTTCCCGAACCTTGCCTGCGTCGAATTCCCGACCACTGCTGAGCTGTTACCCAGCGCGTGGCTTACTGTCTCGTGGACAGTAGAGATTACTGTCGACGTGGTGGTTTCCATCACACGCAGGATCTGAGTAGCGCTTGGCGTCGAGGCTGTGATCGTAGTTGAAGTGATGCCCAGACACGAGCAGGCTGACGCATAGGCTGCGGGTGAAGGACATAATGAGGCATATGTTGGTACAGCCGTTGCGTGGACGGTTTCGGGACCATTGCTAAGCTCTCTGCCCATTAGCAAGTCGACGACTTCGTGCTGCTGAATCCATCTTTTCGAGGGCTCTGGGGCAGCCGCGATAGTCTCAGTTGTTGTTCTGGTGGTGCTTCCAGTGATGGTCTCGGAGACGGTGCTGAATATGGTACTGATGCCATTGTCAATCCTCGGTTGTGCGTCAATCGAGAGATCTAGCTACCTCGTCGCCGGTGTCACAGTGACGTGCATAAAGGACTCGCAGTCCTCGCTCCTGATAGAGGTCGCAACCTTTTGGACGGCTTGATGGCTTGCGATCAGCATGGATCGCGGAACAGCAGGGGGACATTTCGCCTACCCCGAAGACAGTCGTTAGCGGCGCATTTGGCCGTCGCGTAGTCGGCGAGAGCCAGCAGGTTGAGGAGTGGCAATGGGCGCATTTCGCATCTTCATCTACCGCGACAAGCGATAGGTCGTCTGACAACGTCGTCAACGTCAAAGAAGGTCTCGACGGATCTGAAGACCCGAACCTGGCGACTCCCGACGCGTGCGTAGGATGCGGTGCGGTGCGACGGCGGCCATCTTTAAATGCTGCCCCTTGAACGTGTGTCAAACAAACCATGGAAAACTTGGAACGATCATGTTGCAGTCACGGACATTTTAATTACACTGTCATGCATGCTATCACCTGGCACGCACCCTTGAAGCCTACGGCACTGTCACAGATACGCTGGGCTGCGCTGGGGCCGTCCCTGTTCGGAAACCAAGCCTTCAATCCTGGAGCCGAGATTCACCCCTGCCACTTATCAACGATATTATGGCAAGTCCCGATCTGTTCTTGATGCAGGCATCGATCATCGCGTGCTCTCAGCCTGAACACGTGACGACAAGACCGTCGCGCAATCCCATTCGAGTACTTACCTAGAACAAGTTCGATTTCTTCGTGCAATGGAAAGCCCAATTGTTCTAGTTCCACCAAGTGACCGGCCCTCGTGGCAAATTGTCCCCCGCGGGTTCGATGACACGAAGGAGCACGATCGAGCAAGACAGTGACTTGGACTATTAAGGTTCTACTGCAAACGGGTATCTTTGCTGATTGGAGTCCTGTCCTTCGTGCTTTGCCCTCAATGAGTGAAGTTTTCACTTCTGTGCGATCATGCCGATGTGCCAGACCAGCTCGATGTACAACAGCCAGTCCAGCAATCCCCCATCTAGACTCTCACGCCCCATCCTGCTCCTGTTCTCCTCATTCTCACCCATCTCGCAGCCGCAATCAAGGTCATGCCTACCATCAAGCTTAGCCCCGTGAACAACTGCGCACCCCAATACTTGCCTCCACACCGACTGACGATCGCCCCGGCGATAGGATTGCCCGTTAACACGGCAAAGCTCACAATGGTAAACACCATACCCATACGCGTGCCTTGCTTACGGAGATCCGTCGTCAGTGAGCTCAGTCCAGCGGGGAAGAGTCCCTGCAGCCCTCCGGCAACGATACCGTAGAAAACAGCCCACACGTAGAGCTGCGCTGGCGTGTGCACCGCCATCCAAGCCAGCAGAGCGATGCCCGTGAAGAAACACACAGGCACCATGATATTGAGCGGGCCAAAGCGGTCAGCGAGGTGGTTCGGCACAATACGACCCAGCACGCTGATGCCATTCATCAGCAATAGCACGTTGAGGCTCTCCTCATACTCGAACACCGGATGGATCTGCGCACGGCCGAACGCCGCCACGTAGTAGAAGGCAAAGTACAGTCCCCAGAAGTTGAAGAAGCACCCCGCGGCATAGAGCGCGTATTCGGGCTCGCGAAATGCCGTCCACTCGATGAGCCGACCGGCGCGACGAGGGGGCAGCCTAGACCGCAAGAATAGGTTGGCAAAAACCAGGGTGACGCATTGCACGAATCCGATCGCGCGGACACTCCAGCCGAAACCCGCACTGGGCAGCAGCTGCCGCGCCATGGCAGGAAATACGAGCCCACCCGTCACGGATCCGCAGGCCACGATGCCGAGTGCAAGAGCGCGCTTGCTGCTGAAATAGGTGCTGGTGGTGGAAATGGTGGGACAGAAGAGGCAGCCGCTTGATCACATCATGGTCAGTCGTCGTCGAGACAGTCGGTAGACATGGAGATATAGGTATACGAGCCTGAGCAGCGGCAGAACAGAATTCCTAATTCGTGCCAAGAGACAGTATCTGGGAAGAAAGAAAAGTGTGACCATGCTTACCTGCCCAAGCCCATGCAGAGTCCTTGCGAGAGCAATAACTGCCAATACTCCGTCGCTGCAGAGGTAGTGAAAATACCAAGTGTCATGAAGAAGGTGCCTGTAGCGAGTACGGGACGCAGCAGCCCGGCATCAATCAACCTGCCGGTGAAGGTACCGATAAAGAACGTGAGAAAGACCTGGATGCTGCCGATCCAGGAAATGTCCGAAGGCGGACGATTCAGGAGCGTCGCGTAGTACGTCTGGAACACGCCAAACGAGTTTATAAAACCCCACGTATTCATGATCACAATGTGTCCGAAGAAGCCTGGTCGTTATCATCAGCAGCCTGGACACATGCCATGAGAAGTACAACACAAGACGGGAGGGCTTACACATCAACCATGCTGCTTTTCCACCATCAGGTGGTGGTCCTGGATTCCAACTTGCATTTGTCGAAATCTTGCTGAGCACACGACTGACAGCCCCGGCCATGCCATCCGCGCCTGTGTTGAAAAGATCAGGCTCTGGTTCTATTTGCCATTCGTCGGCATACGGCTGTTCATCTCCTGGAGCTGCATCATGTCGCTGGCCTTCAACTTTGTTGGTGCGCCCATTTTCATCATCTTCTCGACAGGATTGTTTTTCGACATCTGAAGGCAGCCCGTCGTCACTAGAACATGGGGCGGTAGTCGAAGTCATTTTCGGCTGCTTGAAATGAACTGCTCTAGGAACGTCGATTGTCTCTGTCATGCGTCGAAGATTCTCCGCGTAGTTCTTTTTCAGAAAAGACGGATGGTCTTGTCGACATCAATGATCGACTGGGTCTTGACGTATCCAGGTACGGCTTGTTGAGGAGCCAATGTTCTTGCCTGGACTTTTACTGAGTCTTTCGATCGACCGACCCAACAACAAGGGATGATAAGACAGGAGCCAGTGGAATACAATGTAGGTATGCAGCAGAGGGGCCAGCTCTTCCTAGTTCCAAGCACCCCAGACTGCCCAGGTCGCCAAATAGTTCTCTAAGTACTTACTTACATCGGAGCTCTTGACGCCCACGTATGGTGGGACTCGACATAAAGCGGGTCACGGCGGAGAGGCAGCACATATTGAGCCTCGGGCAGTAAGTACAAACGTCGTGGCGAGACATTTGAAAAGATGAGAGTGTACCTACCTACTGGTGACCAAATCAAAGAGAAGAAGAGAAAAACGGCTTCCAATCGCCAATAACTTTCAAAACCATCTTACTACCCAAATTTGGTATCAATGTTGTTGAAATCAGGTTAGATGGGTGCAAAATCAACTCGGAACTCTACCGGCAACCATCATGGTTTCATCCCTACCGAGTGTGCACGCGAGGGTGTTCAGTAATATGTGGAGCCCCCTTTGCACATTGCTTATTCCCGACGTTAATCACTCCGACGTTGCGTTCGGTCCGCTCCAGCGCTGGACCGGTGTGGCGCGGAAGATGTGTGTCGGCAAAGGAACAATAGGCCGTAGGTTTTTTTCTCTACAGCCTACTGCATTTTGAGTGCGAAACGAAGTCAATGCAACCCTAATGTCAAGCTGCCCGGTACCTAGGCCTTATTCATCGAAGAGCCCCAGCTTCCATCTGCTCCGATGTCGCTGGCAAGTGCTAACCGTGTTGCCCAGGTCTATCTCGGACTCACCTTCACTTGTCAAAATTTTTACCTAACGAGGGACTGAGTAAAGCTTGCTGGGAACATGACTGGTCAATAACTGTCACTCACCGACGGTGAACGCTACTCCTATGTGAGTTGCAAAGTGGGCGATGAATCAACTTCTGGGATGTAGACACACGCAGCAGCAGTTAGGTTCACGAGTGCCGCACGAAGACAAGATTTATTTGGGGCTAGGTACAGTAAGAATGCCCGATCTTGCTGGTAAATATCTGCATCGACTTTCTCGTTCGACCAAAATCCTTCATGATTTAATGACCATTTTCTCAAAGCTCCTCTTCCATCAGTAGTATTACGCCAGCGGTCAAGCAATAAATTGACCGCAGTGGCTTGATGTTCTATATTGAGCAAAATCGTGACATGGGCAAATCGAACGAAAAGGGTTGGATGACGTGCGGGCACACTGCTCAGTCAACAGCCAGGTGGCTAACATATTGGGTCTTAGGATAAACCGAGAAACGTGCCCTTACGACGTTTTAGAATCGAATCACGGACCTTGGAGCGGCAGTCCGCGTGGTTGCAATCATTGTCAGACCAACCCAGCGCGATATCATCAGCCCACCAGATTTTGGCTTGATCGTCGACCTTGCCCGTGATGAGAATTGAGCTGAGAGAATTGAAACCCGATACAGCGACAGGTGTCAACTTGCATTTGTTCATCGCCGGACAGGCGGTGACGTTGACAGTCTGTACCATTGCATCTTTCTCCATCTTCGATTGGGAGTCGTATTTCATCCCAGTGAAGGTGAACTGACATACGTCACGGTCAGAGTCGCAACCAAGGCTAATGCCATGGAAGTTGAATAGGAAGCATGGAGAGGATGCCTGTGGTCCGAGGCCAATTTGCGCAGCATCTAAGGGGCTCCCAGGTACACTCTCATTTGAGCTATTAGGTGGTGTGAATTGAAGCATTAGATCTCCAGATGAAGGGACGTATGGGTCTGGAGGCGGCGGAAGGACACTAAACCCTTGAGAAAACCAGAATCTGTGATACGGATTAAATATTGACATCGGCATGGGCTGAAGACTGTGAGGGTCTACGCCCGCCCCAACACCTAGAGGGGGAAGGTCGTCAAGCTACCCAAGGTTAGCATGCGATCCAATCTCGTATACAGCGATCTATACTTACGTCAAACGTGAAGTTGCCCATGTCAGACGGGTTCCCGCAGTCAGTTGGCTTAGGACCATCTATCTGGGCAGAGGAACCCTGATTCGGAACAGATGAGCGCGTGATCACAGTCGAGAGAGTCGACATATCTGGCAACGCTCGAAGTGTTGCGGCCGATCTCTGAGCAACTGGGGCCGAACCACCAAATGCATACCCGCCAGGCGCCGTTGTTGCGATCGACAAAGTACTAGGGCTGCCGAAACTATTTGAGGGGACACCAGGCATGATACTGGCATCTGAAGGTGGTGCAGTTGTAACCTGAGCGCACCATGAGAAGCTCATCGTTCCAATCTCCATGGTGGTCATTGAAGCGCACCCAACTGATAACTCAGAGCTGGAGGCAAGTCCACTAGACAAATCCGATGACGGCGGTCCTAGCGAAACATTTCCTGAGGCGGGCAAGGGTAGCCCGGTACCTGTGATTGACGGTGAGAAACTCCCTGACGTTGTCATGGGCGTCGAGGAGTTGGCTGAGGCTGGCAATGGCTGTGCTGTACTAGCAACTGGCGTCGACAGACTCGCGGAGGCTGTCATCGGGACTTCCGTAGATGAATCGCTAAATGGTGACACTGGTGGCGGTAGACTGGGCTCCAAGGGGATCGAAAATGACGGCATAGTTTCCAGAGGCGCTGACCCTTCCAAACTAGCTGTAGAAATTTCTGTACAAGAGCTTGCGGTGGTCTCATCGGTGCAACTCGTCGTCAAAATTGGTCCCTGACCGTTGCTGGAAGCCGGAGAAATTGTACCAGAAGACCCTGGACTCATGGAAGCACTGATATTCCATCCGCTACTCGGAACAGAAGACAAGGGACCCCGGGAAGTCGTTGAGGTTTCGCCAGTTAAAACACTCGACAGACCGGATCCTGGAGTTGTCGATGCTTCACCGGGCAAAGCGCCGGACTGCCCAGCCTCGGAGGTTTCAGAGCACAACGTGGAGTTTAGAGCGGAACCACCGGGGATGGAAGCTAACGGAAAATGTGAGCTTTACGACCATGGAGCGCGTGGGGAGATTGCTGTCCAATGAATTCTTGACGGGAATCTCACTTACGAATTGGGGTCCATGACTTAGGCGGAACCGTGATTGTGTTTGTTGGAATATCTGACAGAGTAGAGCTCTTAGTGATAGTGTCCCATGGGTTCTGAAGTGAGCCTGTGTTAGAGGCCGCTGCAGCAGTCTCATTGCTGTTGGGACTCTTGCTAGTGGGGACATCTGAAAGCGTAATGCTGCCAGAATTTTGATCTGTGGGAGCAACGGATAAGACTGGGCTAGCATTTTGATCCGTGGGTGTTGATGATATGCCGGCACTGCCAGACCCTGCGGTCAAAGTATTGGTGCCGCTGACCTGGGTTGTGTAAGGTGTGCCATAGCCGCCAGGTGCAGCAGAGTCAGTCAATGTAACATCATCAGAAATGCTTGGGCCAGTAGAACCGATGATTGGGGGTAGAGGAGTCAGAGTATCTCCGGGTGCTTGAGGACTGGTGATGGGCTCGCTGCCACTGGGAGACCCAGGCAATGCGGATGGTGAAGCTGAGTTTGTACCCGGCCCAGAACCTGCACCTCCCGGCGAAGCTGTACGGGAAGGACCAGCGCCAGAAGGGTTCGACCCTAATGAGCTAGGACTCGACGATCCGCTAACAGATGGGCTTGATCCTGATGAGCCAGTAGCTGATACGCCGGGACCTAATGGTGAGGCACTTGAGGGGTTGCCTTCTGAGAAACTCTCGGAGGCTGCTGGGCTTTCGAATGGCACAGAGGAGCTTCCTCCTCCCGATCCACCACCTAGTGTTACCGGAGATATCTGTGGTACAGTCAGGGTGTCTGTTGGCTGCTGAGAATTGGGAATGTTGCTTCCCGCAGGGAACACTGTGTCGAATGAGGTAGGTGTGAATCCTGGACCAAACGACATTGGGGGCGGGTAAGTGGTTGTCTTTCCGTTTTCAGTTTCAGTCTCAGAGCACGATGTGATGCTTTCGGTTCCGACCCCCCCTGGGCCACCAGATGTTTGAGAAGCCGATGGGGAGCCGGGCTGTCCACCGGGACCTCCGAGTCCGGACGAGCCTCCGGGGCCATTAGGTGATCCTGAGATAGAGACAGTGACGACTGGTGCTTGAGTGTCCTGTCCGCCAGGACCTTCGCTGCCACTCGGTTCAATGCCCGCGCTACCAGAGCTGGGGTTTTCTCCTCCGATTGTGATTGTTAGAGTTGGTGCGAATGGCTGGGGTGAGCCCCATGGATGACCGGAGGATTCGGAGGAAGGTTCCGGGATGGAAAGGGTTGTAATCGTCAGTTGAACGCTCTCCACTCCTGGGCTAGTCTCGGTAGGTGTTTTATCAGGAGCTGTGTAGCTGGTCGGAGCAAATGGTTGCTGTGAGCCGGCAGGCACTCCATATGACTCTGGAGCGGAGTGTGTTATGGCACCTGAACCCCCGGGGCTTTGGCTACCGCCTTCGCCTTCAACTGAACTGCTGGCACCGGGTGTTTCTCCTCCAATCGTGATCGTCAGGGTGGGGGCAAATGGCTCTGGCGAGCCCCAAGGATGAACAGAAGATTCTATGGAAGATTCTGGGATGGGAAGGGTAGTGACTGTTGGCGCAATGCTTTCTCCACCAGGACTTTGACTGCCGCCAGGACCGTTCCCCCCCGGCGTCTCGGCAGGAATAGTGACTGTGAAGGGCAGGCCAGATGGCTGCGATGAGCTCCAAGGCGCTCCATATGACTCGGGGACAGAGACCGTGATGAGACTTGGACCGTTGGCACCTTGACTGCTGCCCTCGATGCCAGGACTTGAAGTCTCGCCTGGAAGTGTAATCGTAAGAGTGGGTGCAAATGGCTGTGGCGATCCCCAAGAACCTCCAGAAGAGTGTGGGATGGAAAGCGTGATGACAGTTGGTCCGCTGGGGCCTTCACTACCACCTGGACCACTTTCGCCAGGTGTCTCGCCCGGAATGGTGACCGTTTCTGTTGGTGCGAATGGTTGCGATGAACCCCATGGGTTTCCAGATGACTCTGATGATCCTGAAGTGTCAGTTTCCGAAATGCTCTGCCCGATACTTTGGTCACCACTCTCGCCACCAGGAGTAGGCGACTGACCGGGGACAGTGAGGGTAAGGGTCGGTAGAGGCGACTGCTGACTCTGACCAGGACCATTATCGGGAGCAGACTCAGTTTCTCCTGGATGTCCTGGAGAGGGAAAGGGGCCGGAAGAACCAGAGGCACCGACCGTGACAGTGATTTCCAATGGCGACGAGGAGATGCCGAATGGGCCTGGAGGAACAGGTGAGACTGATTCAGTGACGGAACCGCCGCCAGGACCGCCCCAAGTGGCTCCAGTTGGGAAGGGACCATTACTGCCACCTCCGTCGGTTGGGTTAGGCAATGTGATGGTGATTGGACCTGTTGGGCTGCCGTTACCAGCAGAATTGCCTCCAGGACTACCGCTCCCGGGTTGAATGGTACTTTCCAAGCCAGAAGAGAAATTAGGAGAAACGATTGTGTAGGTGATCACACTCGAAGCCGTTTGGCCAGGAATGGGAGGCAAAGTCAAAGTGAGAAAATCCGTGGACCACGGAACAGAGCCAGTGGATGAGTCGGTACAGGGAAGAGTCATGGTTCTGGAAGGAGACCAAGGGAACGGACCGGTTGGGGATGGGTTGTTGCCAGAGACAAGACCACTCTGACTGGGACCACCTTGGCCAGGAGCTGCATCTGCAGTGACAGTAGAGACGACAGTGGAGATGACAGTTGGCAGTATATCAGGGGTCACAGTGACGAAGACGGTGGTGGGTTCAGGCATAGGGCATGTCTCGCCACTTTGACCGTCACCAGCCCCAGCAGACAGAGCACTAGGAGAAGTGGTCGAAGAATCACTTCCAGGGCTACCGCCATTAGAGCCGGGTGTACTGCTTGAGTCAGACTTGGATATACGTAGAAGTGTTTCCGAGAGTACGACTTACGAGCTGCCGCCATAGTCTTGGGCCGCTGCCAGGCCTGTAAGACCAAAGACACCCAGAAGGGCGTTCACACGCATCTTGCAAGCAGTACAACTCTGCTATGGTGAGTTGGGTTGGCTGGCGAAGATGATGTACCCGTGAAACGAGTGGCTGGATAAAAGACACGAGACGTGCTGCTAGTACAAAAGATGATGACGGGAGCCCATGTGAGAGAAGCAGAGGAGAAAGAAATCAAGAGGGTGAGAGGGTCGAGAAAAAAAAAACCTCAGTCGACTAACTATGGCAAGACTGAAACAAAAGTCGATTCGTTCTTTCCCGTCTGAAGAAGAGGTGCATTGAGGGGATAGGGGATGAATAGGAAAGTACGTCTATATGGGGGAGCACCTGCTTCACGAGTTACAGGCACGGAGCATTTACCCCTGGCTGCCTGTTGAGAATGGGCAGTTATCTTGATGAGCCTTTCTCATAGGAAAATGGGATTGAATCAAATTGATGCAATTCCAGAGTTCGCACTATTCTATCGTATTGATATAATGATTCCTGTTATCCATGTAGGTGCCTGGATGTTGAGTGTACATTGCGTACTGTGCCACGTTCTGGTCAAGGATATGATCTCAGGGCGCTGCCGGGCCTTCCTAGGTGTTCCATGTATATACAAGGATGACGTCCTGCGTGATTCCATCATCGGCAATGACTACCTAGGCAAGTGTATTTGAAGAGAGGAGTGTCACTGCTGCAACTGCGCGATGATGTCTTGTGCTGGGAGGCGTCTCTCACTAAACTTATGCTTGTATGAAGAAATCAAACGTGCAGTGTTGATGTCGCCCACTTGTTTTTCACATGTAGCCCTTATGTATGTTAACAAGTACCTTCTAAGGAAGTAGTTCAATCTGAATAGAGCTAGACAACCTGAGGAAAATGGACTATGCGTGCCTCTTGACTCTCCAAACCCTTACCCTTTATAAGTGGAAGGTTTAAATGGTTGTTAAAGCAATCGAGTATTCTGGGCCGAGAATGATTCTTTCACCATGGCACATCAAATTACAATCTTAACATCAACTGTGCAACCTCTGGCTAGAAGTCAGTATTAACAACAGAGGCCCAAGGATTGGTAAACAAATGAAACTCAATATTCGTCCAGCCTGGTACCAAGAGACACAAATCCGGCAGTACCCGCTCCCTGAATCATCAAGGCGAAGTTTTGGTGCTATTGGCAGGCCACTCGACAGGCCGTAGATAAGTCTCTGAATTCTTACATCTTCACTTGGGATAGCACTCGGTGAACAAACGCAGCTAATCAACATGAACCATTAAGACTCACTGGAGTGACATGTTCGAATATACTTAAGCAACTCGCATTGTTCCCAATTGCCCTCTTGATGTTGTGGAGGGCTTACTCTGTATTTAACCTCCTAATACAAGAGCAATTGCAAATACTTTGACACATTACAGACGCAAGCACATAATCGGTCGCAGGGTGACGCAGACCAGTAGGGATGATTGGGTGGCTTTAGTATCCAAAATGGACCGTCATACTGGATCGTCCTCGTATGGGGGAGGCGGGCCATCAGGGTCCTGCTCCCCAGGTTCTATAAGTATGGTTGGTAATCGTCTCGTCTTCTCCAATTTCGCAGCCCAAAGCGCAGACCCTGTAGTCGACGTCACAAGAAAGAAGAACGAAAGTATTGGCACAAGCCCCAAAATCATAGCCATAGTGCCAAACCATGTATAGTCCCAGGCAGCTTTCTTAATCTCCCGCTTTCGCTCTTTCTTGGTCAATCCTCGTAGCTCGAACCAGCGGTAATGGGCGAATGTCCCAAGCCTCGCGCCTGTGATGATCAAGAAGGCTGGGGTTCCCACGTAAGGGATCAGATTGAGCGGGAGGCAGATGATCAACTCGACGATTTGAATCAAGCTCCATGGTTGATAGACGGCAGAGGATGTCGGTTTACCAAGCTTTTTGACAGGGTTTGGCGCCTCGACGAACAGGATCCGGTGTGGTGCAACGAGATCTTCGAAACCCTCATTGATAATTGTTGCCTGGTGTTGTCAAGTCAGATTGAGAACACGACCGGAAACATAGGGCAAGCGCTTGAAGAGTACTTACATCAAAGACATCAACTCGGCACTCATCAACGAAAAATCCTTCAAACAAGCCCTGGATGATGACAAGCCCCTCGCCTAGAACCAGGACCACAGCATTGAACCACGCGCCAGCACCATGGAAGATGGCCAGGAATGCATATTGTGGGAGAAACGTAAACAAGAAGAGAATGACATAAACCAGTGTCGATATGATAGACAGAGGAAGTAATCTCCCAACAAACAATGGGTAGAAGGCCGGGTGTCGTAGGAAGTAAACGATGCCTCGCAGAGGATACGAGGCGGCAATAGCAGCCCGAGCGAGGTACGAATAGGGTCGTTTGAGGGGCTGCAGGTTCGAAGTCGGGCTATTCGTTGATGACATGGCAGGTCGGTGTGTCGGTAGTAGGGTGAGAAATGCCAAAAGATTTAGATAGGGAAATACATTGGAAGGTAAATAAATTCAGAGCATTGATGGCGATGCGGCAACTGAAGATGAATACCTAGGCAATGACGTAGATTGGTAAGATGTCCTGGTCCATACCACCTGCAGCCCGAGTATCGCGAGATGGAAGTCGCCTGCACCTAGGCAAAACGCGTTAAGGCAACCTAGTGGGTACCTGGTAAGATGGCCCTACCATATCAGGGACCTGGTAAGAGGTATTCTAGCGACCCTGGGCCGAGGCCTGGGCTATGTACCAGGTTAGGTGGATCACTGAGTGCCCAGGTACCTCCCCTAACCTACCAGGATGCCTGGTGTTCAGTCCACCTCAGATCCATTCACGATGCGGATGTCTTTTCAACGAGGTATGGAAAACAATCTTTCAAAACCTAGAGGCATGAAGCCTAGAGGTCTTTTGTTTCGCGATTGGAACGTTCGGGGCCCCTGGGGACAAAATGTCGGTGCTTTGTACGGACCGTTTGGTGTAGCTACATACCTGGCAATCGTGTGTGCTACAAGAGAACGTCACTAAAGATCAAGATATTAAACGCCCAGGCTTATTCTGTCAGGGAAAAAAAAAAGGAAACAGTCTTGTAAAATGATTGATATAGCATGACAAACTACAGAGCTAAACCTGCATGAGCGAATTGCACAGGATTGATTCGCCATGGGCAAGAACCATCGTTATGTCTGAGCAAGGCTTGTAGTACATTGTTTGTGTTTTACGAGGAGCCATCTTAAAGACCGACACCGTAAGGCTTAACGTCAGGCCATACAAATTCGATATATTTACTATGTACAAACTTCAGCTTTTGCCATGCACTGCACAATGTCGTAAAAGCGATGAGCGCCCTATTCGACGTTCAGGGCGCCGCGTCTAGCAAGTCATCTAAGTCTGTTAGCCTTAACCCAAGCCGCCAGCGGGACATATATCCTATACTCACAACGGCAGGGCCCGGCACGGTATAATTAGTGAAGTCATTGTAGATCTATTAAGGTGTCAGGCACTGCCATATGCAAAAGCTCGTTGATTATCCATCGAGATGAGACTTACGTTGGCCGTATACCCAGGGTCTGTCTCCTTGAAAGCGCCGGGGATTAGAACCAACTCTGGAGCATAGCTCCCGTCTCCGCCCGAAATATTGACCTGGGCACAGCTGATGTAAAACTGAGGTATACCGGCAGGCCATGGGTTGTGGATTGCCAGGGATTGAATGCGTAGCAAGTATTCACCGTCCTCGATGCATGTTGGGATAGTGCCCGAGTAGGACTCTTCGAATTCAGGTAAGAATGAAGTGAATACAATGCAGGAGCTATCACTCACGAGACAGATCCCAGACAGCTGTTCCACTGGAGAAATCGGGAGCTTCACAGAGTCAATGCGCCGCGCTCGATACTGAAGAATGTTGCTGGGTGAAAATACCGAAGTCTTTGATCTTGAACCACTCCCCACTACCATCATAGGTAGATGCGGCGCTGTCCGCCTTGGACATATAGCTGATCATGATCAATATGACATGAAGCCGGGGTAGATCTGGGCTAACTAAAGCTCACATAGAGATGGGACCCTGATGGTAGACAGCCTGGTAACTCGTCAACGCCTATTTAGATCACGAGCTACTGGATCGTAAACAGCACACAATGACTTACGGTGTCTAGAGTGAAGGTAAAAGCTTCGCCGGCCGTCATCTCTACCGTGTCAGTCGTGGATCCATCAGCACCGACATTGCATCGCAGGTCAGTTGAGCCCAGGTCTACGACGTCCAGCTATTAGTTTCGGAGTTAACGAAAGTCACTGGCAGAGACTCATACCCGTCACCGGAGAGTTCCCGTTGGTATTCTCCCTGTATATCATTAGACTGCATCAATCTTGGCACTGATGATATCCCAGCGAGTCTTTGGAGTCTCTGGCATCTCGTCATGCGACCGGAACCATCGAGCGAATACATACCGGATATACTGATAGACGTCAAACTGTGTTGATCCCGCAGTCAGTATCTCGAAGATGTAGTGCGCCGAGCCTACGCGAACCGCCAAAGCAGCGGTGAGGATGCTGGCTAGAGACTTCATGATCGTGAGCGGTGCGTGGGCTGAGGTGAAACTGAGGTTGCTCCAGCTGTTGTTTCCTAATCCTCACGCATCAAGAAGATCGACTATGGGCTAAATATATGAGGACCGCCGAAGTTCTTTTTTGGTCCACTCTTACCGAGGACGTCACGGAGCTCCATTTGATTCCCGGACAAGCTTCTTCGGATTCGCGGTCATTCTTCCACCAGTGACGATGCCAGCGACTCGACATCTAGGTATGGCCCTCCAGTCGGCCCGCACTTCCATCATTAAACATCCTGGCGAAGAATCAGCTCGTCAGCTAAGGGCTAGATTTTTGGCATGCTCGCAGCTTCCACCGTTTAAAGTAGGTTTGCCTACAAGTGGTAGTCGGCGTCCAGTGAGAAATACCCCGGGCTGTGGAGTAAAAGGCCCGTGAGTTGAACGAAAGCGGCAACTCCGGAAGGAAGCTGACCATTCGGTAGGCCACTAAAGTTCCTGTGCCCAGATGCTACTTTGGACAGTACAGTTGTGGTGCGAAGTCGAGTGAACCAGCTAACCCAATTTGATGGATTCATGATATGATCGATCTTCAGTAAATTCCGGGATCTGTTATCTGATGCTAGAAGTTATCAAGCAACTATGCTCTCATACCAGATTCTCCGAGGTACCTATGTCCCGTAGACGTAGAACGCGTGGTTATCTCAAGGAAGTAGATATAGGATTCCCATATGAGGTATGTACTTAGTTATTGAGGTAAATGTTCGCCTTGGACCTGATACGCGGCTAGAGCAAGAAATACTTTCAATTCTGGTATGCAGGATGTTGTTCGTAATAACACCACGCGGGTGTGGCCACCTGATACATCATGCAATGGCACCCGAGTCTGAAACCATTTCCAGGATGCAGATTCAAACCACCACGAAGAAGATCATCCTGCTTCCCATGTAACTCGGCCACTATCACCCATCAATCGTATCTCATCTCATCTCACACACATCGGCCCCCATCTACCTCTAGATTAATCCCCGTAATGAAGGCGGCCTCATCGCTGGCTAGGTAACAACAAGCATTGGCGACGTCCGCCGGAGTCGAGCCTCGCCCCAGTGGTATGACAGATTCAAACGCTTTCCTGTTCTCTGGGGTGTCGGGCTTACCGATGAAGAGGTGCGTCATCCCCGTGCTTCCCACGACAGGTGCAACCGAGTTGAATCTAATAGATCGGGAACCATATTCTACTGCCATAGTCTTTGGTGGCACGATTAGTCACTGGTCCAGAGTACCAAAAGGTGAAAGCAACAGATTTGGATTAATTGACGAGTTGGCCTTATGTCTGCTGACTGACCTTTGTGGCATTTATCACGGCCGCCTTACTCGCATTGTACCAGGTCAAATTCGGGCGAGGTCGCACTCCAGCCGTCGATGCCGTTTGAATGAAAGATCCCGACACCTTGTTTTCCAGGAAGTAGGGGAGGAGAACCTTGGTCGAAAGATAAATCGACTTGACGTTAACGTTCATGACCATGTCAAACTCATCCTCTGTAACGTCCTCTGTGGGTTTGTTGCTATACGCTGCTCCGGCATTATTGACGACAATGTCAAGCTTCCCATATTGCCCTAGGACCTCATTGAGCAGTTGTTGCCAATCTTCGGTCTTGACAACGTTGGCCTTCGCGAAGCTACAGCCTAGCTCTTTGGACACCGCTTGACCGGCTTCTTCGGACAAGTCAGCGATGAGTACTTTGGCTCCTTCGTCGATGAACTTGGCGGCTATGCCTCGACCGAAACCTGATGCGCCTCCAGTCACGATCGCGACCTTGCCTTGTAAGCGGGGTCCGGATGGCATTGTGACTATGGCCGCCTTGAATGAGATGGTGCTCGATGTACAAAAAATGATCTGTATAGAGCTGATAAAGTTTGCAGTGGATATCAGCAATTATAAGCTCACTTCATCACGACTTGAATACCCCTCGGCGGTGGCTTCACTACTGAACAAGCCGAGGATGTCACTTGACTAACAGATGACCTCACAGAGACAGTCGTGCGGGGGAATCAGCGGCGGTGTCGGGGTAACGGCCTTCAACTCTCGTCCAACACACTGAGTGCGCCGATGAAGTACATCGGGACTCTGAGCAGAGCACGGGTATAATCAAAATGCCAAGCGCCGAGATACCGGGTTGAGGTACCCATGAGGTTTCCCCGTTTGATTTGCTGGTCGAATGGCCCACTTGAAGCATGCTTAATCCGAAGTTGTATCGGTTAGCTGTCCGGTGTTGCTTCGCCGAAATCGCTGCATCGGTACTGATATATCGGAACGCCGGCTGCGCTGCCTCTTAACACCAACACTGCGTCTCTCTAAGATCCGCATTCATTGACACTACACGTTAAATATTCGGGCACTGACGGCAAAGGCTGAAGACATCTGGCCAATTTTTGCGACGGAAAATAATGACTCAACCCTCGACCTACCGCATTCTTGTCCTTCCGGGAGACCATGTTGGCCCGGAAGTGATGCAGGAAGCACTTAAAGTGCTTGACATCATCCAAGAATGCCGTCCCAGCCTCCAATTTCAACGAGACTTTGCTTTAGTGGGAGGGAGTAGTATCGACGCACACGGTGTTCCGATTACCGACGAGGTGCTCGAAAAAGCCGTGGCAAGCGACGCCGTCTTATTCGGAAGCGTTGGCGGCCCTAAATGGGCCAACGCGCACCCCAACCCCGAATCTGGACTCCTCAGACTGAGACAGCGCCTCGATGCATTCGCCAACATTCGCCCTTGCGAAGTCTTCATTCCCTCTCTCGTTGATGCATCTCCCATCAAGCCCGAACTTGTACTGGGAACAAAGTTCATCGTGGTGCGCGAGAACTGTGGGGGCGCTTACTTTGGTGACAAGGTGGAGGAAGAGAAGGTCGCTTCCGATCTGTGGGTTTACAAGACCGAGGAAGTCGAGCGCTGTGCTCGCGTCAGCGCGGCCATAGCTAGGATTCTTGGGCGCGACGGCGATGGCCAGGGAGGTGGTGGTGCGGCAATCGTCTGGAGCGCGGACAAAGCCAATGTACTGGCCAGTGGGCGTTTATGGCGACGAGTTACACACAAGATCTTCGAGCAGGAATTTCCTGATATTGAGTTGAGAGACCAGCTCGCAGATAGCATGGCAATGCTTATGGTCAAGAATCCCCGCGGCTTCAATGGCGTCATACATACTGACAATACCTTCGGGGACATATTGTCTGACATCTCTGGTGGTATTACGGGAACCCTAGGGATACTACCCAGCGCAAGTATTTCGGGTGTACCTGGATCCGGGCGATGTAATGGTATATACGAGCCAGTTCATGGCAGCGCTCCTGACATCTCAGGTAAGGGAATTGTCAACCCGGTAGCTCAGATTCTAAGCTTGGCGATGATGCTTCGGTATTCTTTCCTTCTTGTTGACGAGGCCGTGAAAATTGAACAGGCGGTAGCCATGGTTCTTGACTCAAAAGCCAATGGCGGACTGGAAATTCGGACTAGGGACATGGGTGGCAAAGCAACGACGTCCGAGGTTGGAGATAACATATGCGCAGCTCTTAAGACTCTTCTTGCCTCCGAAGGTTGACGAAGGAGGGCAAGGCTTGCATTAACAAGGGTGACCGCGAAAGATCAGAGGATAGCGATGGGAAGCGATGATTCCGGGCGCTTTCTCCAAACTCAGAGCTAAGCGGTCTGGCTTGATTCCACGCTCGTCTTCCCTAAAAGTTATCAGTTGTGTCTGAACGATCACAAGGCATCGTTATCTCACCATAAAAGAGGAAAATAGTAAAAAGATAGAGACTGAGTTGGAGAATCAGAAGTGCAAGCGACTGTTTGGTAGTAGTGTGCGGAACTTCCTCGATGCGGCCAAATACAATGGATATTGCCTGCAATATGCTCCAGAGGAAAGTATAAAACCAATTCTTTGACAGTGAGTAATCAGGAACATCTATGTACATGAGCTGGAAACGTACGCAACAGCGGAATGCGCGAATGGGTAAGTGCATCATGGCCCCCTTACTCAATATATAGAATTCCTGGTCACTTGCAACGTCAAGCAGTGCGATTTGTTCGCTGGTGGCGGAAAGGAAGTTCACAGATCAACCTTCAACTGTTGTTGCGTACCACAAGGTACATCGTGTGTCATGACCATCTGAGCAGATCGACCTTCTTCTAACGTAGTGTAATGTATTTGGATGTTGTTTGTACAGCTTCTTCATCATCAATAAATATTGCCCTTCAAAACACGACTCGGAGGCCGGCCTAGTTGAGTCTGCCGTCAGACTGGACAGTATGTCATTGCGAATAACCACGCGCGCCAAAGATAACAATTCATCTATGCTCACATATACCAGGCCTACTGAGATTGAAGCTCTCAGCTTTACGTCGATTTATGGTCACAGCTAATCTAGAGACAGCGACCATTTCATGTATACCTTTCCCGCATTCGAACAGTACCGGAATGTACTCAAGAAAAGTTTCAGGCGCCCAAGAAAGCCATATACCCTTGAGGCTGCAGTCAAGCGCTCACCAGTCAGCCAATAATGGGGGTGTTCGGCACAGCTCGCAACGTCTCGCTGTTACACATATTCAACATTGCGACACTACCTACCAATCCAAACCTGGAGCACTACAAAATTTCAGATAGGATGGAAGGTTGCCCAACGAAGAAGCCAGCGTTCAATGCATGCAAGAATGCGAACGGAACCGTGGATATCTGCATCAGCTGGAATAGTGACTGGGGTCGGCACGTGGAAATGTAATGCTTAATAACAATCCATGCTTGTGTGTCCGCCGCTGCAGGAATTGAGCGCAATGGCCTCGAAACCTTCATCACATTGCCAACGGCCCCCCGGATACAGGTTCATGGTATGGAGGGTAACGCGACTCAGGCAAATGCAACTATCTGCCATGTTCCTAGTCGCAGGGTTTTGCCGACAGTGTCATCATAGCTAGTCACAGTGGCCAACTCGTCCATTAGTCTAGAAGCAGAGAACAGCTAGAGTGTGCTTTGAGTGATCGAGCTATGGTCACGGCATAATGTATCGAAACAATAATTTCTCCAGTACCCAACAGCAGATTGTCTGTCTGCAAAAAAGGCCAGAGGGTAAGAGATCGAACGTTTCCTCTCTCCTCCAATTTCCCCTCCAAGACCTGCCATGGTACTCCGAAGAGCGACGAAAGCCAGAGTGAATATGAAGGATTATGTTGTTTTATGTGAAGAAGGAAAGAAAAAAAAAAAAAACAACCCGAATCTCCACCGAGCAACTCAAATATTTCATGGAACAGGCATCGCGACGGAACTGGCGTTTTTCCGGCCCCGCGCTATGATAAGATTAGAATCTCAAGGGAACTGCGTTAGGTACCCACCCAATCAGGTCTCTTACCTACCCGCCTAACCCCCTAAAAGAAGGTGCCGGCTGGTGACCGCAAGGTATGGGCAGCTTACCTAATGGATCCCTCTCATGGGGCAGAACAGCATTAGGAGGCCCAATAGCCTGCCTTGGGAAATAATACACAGATACCCCGCCACTCTTCTCTTGCCTATGAGTCTGTGCCTCTCTATGCCCCTCCTCCAGTGCACTTCACCCTCCACCTTAGATCCAACTACGTAGGCTCTTTTTATCTTTGAGAGATCTGCACCTCAAATTTCACCTCTGAAGCCCTTTTAATATTCTTCAGTGCTCATGTCAGACCATCTTCACTTGCCTTTGTCTGCATAAAACCTATGCATACAAACAACACTGATCGTTCCCTTGTCTTACCAAAGCGACAATATACTATCAACACGCTCACACGCTAGAATCCCCCTCTCTACCCGCAACAATGTCTGGACGTGCACCGGGTGCTAATTCCCGCGGACGCGGCGGCAAGTTCAAGAAATTTACACGAGGCGGTATGCATCTTCAATCTTCAAACAGCGCCGTCACTAAATGTACAACACTGGACTCTGACCTCGAACTCCTTTAGGTGGAAAACATTTCTCGCGTGACCTCCGACCCCTCGATGCTGACGGCAACGAAGTCAGCATGTGGAGCGCCGAGGCCCAGGCAAACAAGGAAAGCAGTAGCGAGGAAGACTCTGATGAAGAGTCTGATTCTGATGAGGAGTCTGACGAAGATGCCGGGCCCTCCAATAAACCCGAGCTTTCCCGAGAAGAGCGCAGGCAACAAAAAAAGGCCCAAAAGGAGGCTGCGATAGCTAAGAAGAAGGGGCCCGTACAAGTTGGCGATATGCCCACTGACTCGGAAGAAGAGAGCGAAGATGACGATATGCCCGCCAACCCCAACCATTCCAAGGCTGCACGGAATATGGCTAAGGCGCCTGCCACCGTAGAGGAAGTGACAGAAGGGGTGAAAAATGTAGCTATGAGCAGACGCGAGCGCGAGGCCATTGAGGCTCAACAGGCGAAGGAGAGGTATCGCAAGCTTCACGAAGCGGGCAAGACAGATGAGGCCAAGGCTGATCTAGCGCGTCTCAAGCTCATCCGTGAGAAGCGCGAGGCAGACGCTGCTAGGAAACAGGTATGTCAGTCTGTTTCTTTGGCAGCATATGCGATGTTAACTCTACTTTAAAGGCCGAGAAGGAGGAGCGAGAAGCCAACGAAGCAGCGCGCAAGGCAGAGATCGAGAAGAAAGAGGCTAAGAGGCGTGAAGCTGCTCTAGGGAAGGCCAAGAAGGGAAAGAAGTAGTAGAACGTCTGGCCATGGCTGCACATCAGTTGCATATCCTCAGAGCTCTTCATCTTTCTATTCTTACCCACTCATGTTTATGTCCCTTCGTGATGTCCCTTGATGCTTTGTGGTAGTCCAGACTGTGCTAAAGAGGATAGTAATCAACCAGAGCGCCGATCGTCACGGAAAAGGTGAAGTTGCTTGACCGCATTACCTGTCTGATGAAATATGAACTGGCGATGACGCTCTTTCAAATACAAAACAAGAACACGAGTTCGTGAAGAGCTCTGGTTATCAGAACTTGCTCAGAAACAACTTAATTTGGTGTTGGCATCGTCTATCGCTCGATATTCATCTTGCATACACCCTGACGTTAAGCTAGGCCGCCGGCTTTAAACCCCCACACATCCCGTAGCTAAAAGATTCTTCGACAGTTTCCAACCCAGACCATCCTCACGCCTCTTCCTGAATGTTTCTAGCGAGCTTGAGTCCCCATCTAACTAAATAGTCCTAAACACTATATATATATATAACGGCCGTGATTTCTCAGCCGCACTGCTCTGCAATGACCGTCCTGTTTGCCGCCATGGGCGTTAGCTGGCTAGCTCTTGAAGTTTACGCGATGCCACTACTTTCGCGGCACAATGGTACGCCGTCTTGCGGTGGTGGCTGCATCGCAGGTGTCATCTTTGCCTGCGTTGCACTGGTGGTGATCCTTGCGGCTTTCGTGCTGTCGTGTCACCTGGTCAGGAAGCATAACTTACCTTCGCGTTTCGGTACTAGGCACAGTCTAATGTCTGATTAAGTCTGAACAAGGTAGTTGACCCTGACTTGCACTTCCGACAGTGACGTTGGTATCTTGAGCGAATGGGAGATTTTGTATCGTTCCACTAGTCAACCTTGCGCCGAGACCAGGACGTCTAGACCGACCAACAAGAACATCGAAGGGGTTGCGGTCTGGTATCGAATCTCGTAGCTGCAGCTATTTATTGTTGAGGGGTGTATAGCTGCTCCTGATCGTAACAGGCATGTAAAGAAAAACGTGACATTTGTGCACGTTTTCGTGTGCATGCGCTTTCCCTCATCCGTTTCTGGTGTAGAGAAGCACAGAAACGCTGGGAAGTAAATCTTGTATGTGAACTTCCACACTACTTAGGTCAGTCAGGACATTCATCAGGAAGCGAAGGTATATGGTGCTAGCTAAATCATTTCGTTATGGGGACTCGGTACAGATAACGCCATTACGATTAAATCGAGGTCTTGGACAGAAGCAATATTCACTAATAAGTGCTGTCACCAAGTAGTCTCTCATGAGCTACGAGTTTGATACTTTGGGAATCGTCAAAAGCGATATATTTGATGTCCACATCAGTGAGATTGACAACTTGAGCCCAGACAAAATTCGTCTAACCAATGGAAAAGAATCCAAGTCGGACGTCTTCCTCGCTAACACTGGCCGGAACGTGTACTGCCCACCAAGTTCCTCCCGGAGGGAATCGAAAGAGAACCTGGCATCCCGCACTAACTGCACAAAACTTCCCCAGGAGAAGACTTCGCGAATCAGCAAGACCTAGTTGCACAAGCTGAAAAGGAGATCGTTCAACACTTCCCCAGGTTGTAGTGACTACCAGTATGAAGCCAGTACTTCGTCTCACTCACAGATCGAAACGGTCCCCCAAAGTGCCCACGAGATCGCGCCTCGAAGAACCCTCACACCTTATTTTCTCCACCAATTCCTCGTCCCGCCCTCACCGTGTTCCCTAAGCATCCGCAAATTGCCTTTGCGGGTATGCCATTAGACTCCAACAACCTTATTGCGCGCACGTTGACGGTCTCCAGATCAGTGCACACTTCTTTACTCAGCTTGATACTAACCCCTCTTCCGCTCTCAGAACAGAATAGTGGTGCAAAAGCTGCGTTATGAGACGCTACCGTATACTCGCTGGAGATGGTGGCGGTAACTACCTGACTGATTGAGGAAATATGAACGATTTCTATTTTCGATGCCGTGCCGTACCTAAATTGGCTTCAGCAGGATCTAGAACTTCGCCCAAAAGGAAAAAAGGTGAATATTTGGCAGAGATATTTCAACCATACGGCCGGGAAGACTATCAAGGCATCATCAATGAGGAGTTGGTGCGGCAGCAGGAACGGGCTAAGCAGGTGTGTTGATGCCACCACGGGCATGCTGGTTGTCGCTTCGATATTGCAGCGGCTTATCGGGAGAAAAAAAGACGCCAGCAAACAAAACATAGGTTAGCAGGGGGTTGCCACGTAATCGTATTCGCTTCGTGAAAGTCAAAGATCAGCAACTGCGAATGTACGAACCAGGCGGTACCTGATACAATGTTCAAATCGCTTTGCAAATATAGCAATTTTGCGGTGCTGCAGTTCTGGTGCGTGGAGTCAGAAGCCTATCTGGACATTGACTGCCGGCATTGGCAATAGTTGTCCGCTGTGCATATTTTCGATCATCGGCGCCCAAACCTCAAACTCGTGGCCAAAAGTTTGGATCGATGAATCAGGTTGGCAAGTCGCAAATATGAGGGGGCATAGAAACCGTCAGGCATTTGTTGCAGGGCAGCTTGGTCTGGAATATCGATAGAATCGCCGTTGATGCTTGGGCGACTTACAGGTAGGGCTGCAACTTACCAGCAGTCGTTCAGATCACCCACCAAGATCCTGCAAATTCAGTGGGTTCTCATATTCAATGATTCTGTCACATTTGGTGGCTTGTGCCCACTTAATAGTCCCAACTCGAGTGTGAGTAGTGAAGCCCTGCCTATGAGACTAGCCACCGTTCCTTCTTCACTTATACCACTTCTTTTCCACAGCTTGCGACCGATGATTGGCACAACGACGCAATATAGTCATCAGATAAACTCTCCAGTCACACTATGACCTTGACTCGTGCCGATTTTGATAATCCCCAAGTCTTGATGGCGGCAAACCCATCGCAGTTTGGATACCATCACGGTGAGCATTGAGATCCCCTAATAAATTCTACTTGGCTGGTTTCTCATGACTTGTAGGCCCGATCGTCAATCCTCATCATGGGTGGATACCTCCATGTGAGTTTTGGGCATATGCTTTGCATATGCTAGTGATGCCTGCTCTTCGAAGGAGCTCACCCCAAGAAGTGACTTGTACTGAAAACAAGCAGCCCACAGTATTTTTCCAGGCGAGCATCCTAGAAAATCTGGCAGGTGACTAAAATCCTGGCTATAGTAGAAGTACTTACGAGGTTGAAACAGTTCCATAGTCAATGCGGAAGAGAACGGTATGCATAAGTTCAGCAAATGCGTTCAACATATGCCGGGCATCAAGTGCTGACAAGAACTAACTACGCAGCGTCCGCTCTAGATCGAGTGTCTCTTTTTCCAAGATCAATGGTAACATGTAAGTGCTCCATAGTTCCACACAAACGGAATGGTAACAACTCTTCAGCTGTGATATTCAGATGGGTTCTGGTGGGCCGATGTGTGGTCGATGTATCGAGGGAGGCCCTGCTGTAAGTCTTCAACTGGAAAGAGGGGCTGCCCTTTTTTAAGGAATCTTTTTTTAACTCACTTGAAAGCTCCGTCGACACATCCATACATCTCATCCCGGAGCCAGTGAGAAAATCTGCCACCAGATTGAGGCACCTCTGTTAATAGCAGCAGTCATATCAACCACCCGGTCAAACCCATCAGCTGTAGAAACTCTTGCAGGAGAGAAGTATGAAAAAAGATCTACATGGATGAGCTCCATTCTAAGAGCTTACAATGCACTAAAGCTTTGGGTTCTCTCGGGAGGTCGGAGAAATGCTCGCTACAATGAAGAGCCTGAGTGAGTCTCTGGCTTAGAAGTTGGGCGCTCGCCATTGGGGATGTCGCCCGTCGCGTCACGCGTGGCCGGAGATTGCATCGTACGACAGGTTTAGTTCAACAACATCGGAGACGGCAGTTCGTCCATCACCTGGCCAAGACAGTGCTCTCCGGTCACACGTTGGCCTGACACATACCTACTATCCCGGAAGCCGCATGTAGTTGGCATATGTGGAGCATATGCTGACTAAATGCCGTAGCGCGATCGACGGAGACTCCCGGATCAACGTGTACGCAACGGCCTGCGAGCGTAGGTATAGCGTAAGTGCCAACTCCCATACCTCCCTCATGCACATACTATTGCCTGCCTATACGGGATGCCTACTGTGTCTGAGACTTCATCGGCAGGTAGATTGATCATGCTGGGCTAACGGCCTTACGCATAGGAGAGAGGATCCCCAATTCGCTGAGCAATTTGGCACGCAATTTCATCGCAGAAGTGTGCACGCGGCGCTCCCTTAAGATGCTAAGCTGAACGGCGGGTGGATTGTGTCTTATTCACTGCATTGAGCGACTGTAGCTGCATGAATCCCTGCTCATTTAATTGTTGATGCACTGTACCCCTGGGAAACAATTACACGTCTGTGTCTCGATGGCGTACCGCCAACTGGTGCCACTGTATCGGGCTCATTTGAAATCCATGCATCACCAGAAGCAAAGGTTGTTGGTCGTGCAGTTTGACCCTGCTCGCACTGAGCTACGCCAGAATTGCGGCTTTTCATGTCTAACCATTCATTCTGAAGGGTCGCTCATCTAGCGTTATCATCGCCATTTCTGCTTATATTACATCAAACACACTTTCCTTCCAGCTGCGAGGTCTGTCTTCTTCGTCTTGCCTAAAGAGTTGGAGAACTCTTCATCTGTACTCTCGCCCTGAGGCGCTGCCGCGTGCCGAACTTTCCCTCCATTGCAACAGTCACAGTGTTTCGCACCACCATTAAATTATTTCACCTGTACAAGAAGTATCCCAACCCTCATTTCTTGCCATCGCGCGACGTTCAGTGTGCGACCTTTTTGCTCCTGGAGCAGCTCGCAGCTACTGGGATCTCTTATACCCGCGCCTCGCCTATAAACTGTTCATGCCATCTTAGACCTGGTTCGCTTCGTGACCCATGTACTGGCCATTTATGGGGCACTCAAAGCGCAAGGGCAAAATGCGATCCGGTCCTCCTGCTTCACCAAAATCTCTCCCATCGCTACTTAGGGACCGGACCGCGTACTTCACAGGCCGTAACCAGAATCCAAGGGCTAGTGACGAGATCGTGTTGTCAGAGGTGGACTCAGAGACCAGCCAACTACTTCCCCAGAAGCGAAATCTGCACCACGTCCGGGTGCAGGGCCGACTAGCTGTTGTCCGCAGTGTTTCCATTGGCGATCTCAAGACTATGAGTCGCGAACCAAGCAAGTGCAGCAGCACCCCGCTAAGCCCGAGGAATGGACCGGTGCGACCAAGCAGCTCGGAGAAACACAAAGAGAACCGTATTGGGGGAGAGAAGGTGTCGGAGAAGGATATGCAGTTCCGAGGGTACGGTATCGGCGGTGCCGGTAACATACGTCGGCCCATGGACGTGGCTGGTGCGTCAACGGGCCGGACATATGCGAAACTTTGGTCATTGACTTCGCTGTCCAATTCCAAGTTGAAGGCGCCTCTGATTCTGCGGTCTTCAGCAGCAGATCTGGAACCACGGTGTGTTGGTGGCAACCTCGAGGATCCAGGGCGTTGGAGGAAATACAAACCTAACGCCGCAAATGGCACTAGAAGATGAGAGGCACCCGAGATGGATGAGCTTCAGTTGTCGCCCCATGGTAAACACAGCGGGTTGCTAAATCATATAAAGCTTGTGGTCCTTATTGGAGGTCTATCAGGTAGACCGAAGAATACATGTATTTATGCCGGTTTGGTTACCGGCTGTTCTCGTCAAAATCCATATCTGAGAATTTTTTGCAAACTTGAAACATCAGTGGTGGTATGTTTCAACTATAGCACTGAAACATTTGAGTTGGCTACATTAGACGTTCGGCCACGTGCCCGCGTTGCTGCGGTCATGCAAGTGGCTCGGCCATATAGTCACCTGTTTAGTCGCCCATTTCCGTCGAAGAACGGATGAAAAGAAACATAGTACACATGTGGATGACACGCCAGCACGAAATTTCTCAGCACGAGATTACCCTTCTGTAGAAGGCTAATCCATCTTTTGTAGTAGCTCGAATCGTGCTTGTCTGGCTTTATCTTATAATGAGTTCATCATGGACTTGGCAAGGCTTCGAAGGTTGAAGACAGCCGGGCGCCAATTGGTTATCAAAGTGACGCGAACCACTGTCCTGATGCAATCAAATTGGTGTTACCGGGCAGTAGTTCATATAATGGGGCAGCTGCACCGATTAGGTACTTGGAATAGCCATCTCAACCGGATACGCTGTGTACAAGGTACGGTACAAAGAGGCGCCAGCGCATGACAGGTAACGAGGCTGTCACGTCGCTACATCACGGCAAGCCAACATGAGCAAAACGTTCGCGGCCATACACACAAAGAAACAATGCAAATACATTAAGAGTATCCCTGCTTGGTGATCATGGTTGAAGCTCCGCCGGTCTCAGCACGGTTGCTTGGTGAAAAACCAGTGTCCATGAGGTTTGAGGAATCAATAATTTCGGTGGTACATGTGCTGATATTGCTTCAACTACCAGACAATCCATTCGTTTCTATAAAGTACAGGCCGGCAAGCTGTCAATTATCAGGCTCAGCCTTCCAAAGTAACCACATCAGCACCATGCATGCCTTCAAGCCCGCCGCCGTCCATAATGCCCCCGCCATCCCAATCTCTGTCCTCGCCCAGAAGCCCCCTACTAGTGCCCCAAGCAGCAGCAGTATTGGGGCCGCCGCCCTGCGATTTCTCTCCACGTTGTGTAGGGCGAATATATTCGCGTCAGACCACAGATCGCAGTAAATGCTCGTCAGCACCACACTCGTCAAGCTGTTGTACTTCAGCGCCCGGCTTATAACGGCTTGTCCACTGCTCTGGAAGCTGACGATCGCCAGCGGCACGACATCATGCCAATGCAAGTCCATACCGCCTCGCTCGCGCCCGCCCTCCGCGTCTGGCGTCACCGTCACGATGATCGCCGCGACGGCAATGCAGAGGAACTGAAGCAGCACACTGGTTACCAGCACCCATCTCCTGCGTCCCGAATCGGCATCTCCCTTCGCCGCACGCGCATGGAAACGCGCGAAGCAGAAGGCTCCTGCGCAGAATCCGGCGATGGAAACAAGGCTCTTGATCCAGCGCCCCGAGCCCGTAGGATCGGCTAGCCCAAGCCCCAGGTAGCTAGTTTGGTAATGTGGTTAGCGACGGTGCTATAGTCATTATTATAAATCAGGAAAATTTCGACAGAAACCAGCTCAATGGCCGAGCAACCGTATCACGTACATCGAGTTACCCGTCTGCATACTAACGAAGCTGCCCCAGATCGCAGTAGCGCTGCTATCCAGTAGGCCCGTGATCAAGTAACTAAATAGAAGCACCAGGTCCGCGCGGTCGCGACTGAGGTGCGCTCGCATATACCGGGCAATACGGCCGGGTGGCGGTGCACCCAGTGCATCGTGGACGCGAGGGAGGAGAGCGGATTGTTCCTCTGAGCTAGCACGGGGATTCCCGTTGCTGTTGGCGGAGAAGGAATCCAGCTGCCGGCGCAGGTCGTGCAGCACGCGCTCGCCTGCGGTTCCGTAGCCAGAAGCGAGAGAAGAGGTGTTTGTGGTGGCGCCTTGAGCTGTGGGCTGCTCGCCGGCCGTGGCCATGTTGCACGTGGTTGCGGTGGCGGTGGCGGTAGCTGCAATCTTGTTGGAATGTTAGGTACCTGTGGGTTGTGTGCGGTTGACGACATTTCTAGCCTTGTCGTTTTGGGGCTCATCATGGTTTATCTATAATCCGCAGGTGATGGAAACCATCGGGCCGAGACACACTTACCTACCCACACTCAGATAGATACCTTCTGGGTACGGCAGAGCTAAATGGTAAAAAAAAAGCTTGACGATACCTCCAAGCAATCCAAAGTACCCCCATCAGCCAAACTTAGGCGGGTGACTGAGACCCCGTGGCTTAGTTCGACGTCATTCATTTGGCTTAGGTAGCAGAGTCAAGCGGAGCCATCGGAAGAACGGAATATTGGCGTTGAGACCCTGAAGGCTCGGCTGGCATGACTCGAGTTGCTGCTGTATGTCATGTTGATGAAGTTCAATTAAGGTGTGTATTGATGAAGCCTGCTTGGAACATCAGTGCGTGTCGTGGACAATGGCTGGCTTCACGAGGGCTAGAATGGTACCGCACGCTCAGAGATTGCGTTTCTGGAAACCAAAAGACCCTTGGAGAAGAGTGTTATGAAGAGCCCTTGCCCTCGTATTATATCGTGATGTGTATTCACTATGTATGCATCGCGGGTTGCAACCATCTTGGATGGCAGGTCATACGAGAAACGAGAGTGGTGGCCGCTGACAATACCTGCTTGAGTTGATGGTGATTGCCTCACCTGCTGATAATGCGCAGCCCTCTCGATACATTGTAATCCGTTCATTCTATGTGTAAGGACTCGAACGCCCTGATGCCTACTATGCCTGTCATAACGCAGTGAAAAGCACAAATGCGCCTACGCCACCACCCGCAATTATTTGTATGCATCCGTCAGAGGAACATACCGAACTCCATATAGTTTCTTCTTCACAATCTTACCTTCCTCATCCTTATCCACAGTCCAAATGGACTGGTTATAATCTTGTCCCTCGTCATTTACCGGGATAAACAGCCTCCCCGGCCGTCTTAGCTGCCTGACCAACTCATCATGAAGTTCCACCGCGGCAGCTCCAACGTGAATCGCGTCCCAGCCGCCCTCATCCACCTGACTTTGCGCATGTGCACCGGCCGGGCCCCCGAGGCCTGGCTGCGCATCAGCGGGACTCGGTTCGCTCCACCCCTTCCTCCCGTCGCCAACCCGGAACCGCACGCGGCCTGCGTCGAGCAGTGCACGTCCTTCGGCTGACTTGCCCATGTTGTACTCACCCAGCTCCTTCAGCTCGCGTATGTGCTCCACCCCGACCACGACGCCTGTGTCGCCTATCAGCTCGGCGAAGATATGCGTGAGGTATCCGCTGCCGCTGCCAATGTCGAGCACACGTCTCGGTTTGCCCATCGTGCCCATGATGGTGCCAGCGCCCTCGATGCCGTCGACGCCCTCGTCGTCAGCCTTGTCTTTGGGTAGCAAGAATGGCAACAATGACTCCACAGCCGAGGCATGCATATGCGGAGCCGAGATGGTCGCCCGGTGGCCGATGGACTGGGGTGAGTCCTCATATGGCTGGCTCGTAGCATAATGGGCGCGGTCAACGGACAGAAAGGCCGACTTGACGACGGGCTGTGTGATGAGCCCATTTTTCCAGAGGTTCTCGACCAGGGCTGCGTTGGTCTTGCCCGAGCTGCGCCAGGCCATGGTGAAGCGGTGGGGCTGCAGTCGTTGTGTAAATGATTAGGGGCATGGGACACTTGGTGGTATTCAGGGGCTCTAAACAGCCGCAGGTGACCTATGATGGCTGAGAGACAAAGGGAAATGTTTGAGAGATACCTTGGTGGTGTTGTGGAAGGTATCCTTGGGTCGTATTACGAGGGGGCCAAATGATGAATTTGGGGTGCTGCCAAGACAGCAGTCAATATGGAGGTATGCTACAGACGAGGCCCTACAAGTCCAAGCCCTGCAAGTCTGCAGCAGTTCAGTAGACAGGGCGGGGGTATAGCACTATTTTGATCGTAATCGGGAAGCTGGATCAATGTACTGTTGGTAACCATCAGATGATCAGGTACCTGGGCTTGCTAGGTTGAATGTTGATGATATCCCAATCATATGAACAAAAGCCAATAATCATAACTTCGTCATAATGGATGAATCACTGCAATTCCCACTCAATATCGCACTTGCAGCGCGGAAGGCGGGGACGCGGGGAAGACATCTATCAATTATTGATAACAGTTGAAATGCGGGACCGACCCAAGTCTGAGGGTATAACGCTTCGCAACTCACGGTCCACACGGGACTCAGCCAAGAAGGGATATCAAGTGCCAGAGCAATTGTCCGAACGGGTAAGTGTGCAGAACACGAATCTTGGCCAGAGAAACAACGCTGGAGGCTCGAGCTGGCAGACTGCTGTCCACATCGTAACGACAGCCAACCACTCGTCTCGAGACGTACCATGTAGGGGCTACTAATAGAGACAGGTGTCACAATTCATATCAGAAGAGCACATTGCTTCAGAATGCCTCTCGGCCATTCCCGTGACTGCATGGTAGATCCCTACGAACCAGTGTCCTTTGGTTGCTTGCGATGGGTGTATTACGGTTTGGATCTGATAGTTGTCATGATGGTGACTCCAGAATGGATGCCTGTTCGATCGACGTATATTCAGTCCTCTTCAACCTGACTAAGAAATGATCCCGAGGATACGACTAAACCACATGCTCCGGATTCTCCCCTTCTGCAATAATAGGTATACCCAGTCCTCTGTCTGGACTCTGCAGGACAAGTTGTTCGTGCCGACGTGCTCTTATGTAGTCATGGACAGCCCTGATGAGAATGAACCAGCCAACAATCATCAAGACATATGATATCCATTCGCTGCTAGCAATATCGCTTAATGCTGAGCCGCTTCCTTCGCCGCTTGTGTTGACGGTGTTGGGATCAAAGTCGTGGCTATTTGGATCTGGAGGCTGGGCATATCCGTCACCAGGGCCACTGTTCATGCCATCGTCGCTTGTCGACCCTTTCATATAGAACCCGTACTGGATCAGAGTGATACCCAGTCCTGCGCGCGAACCGTTTTTTGCTGCGTGTGTAGAGTGTAGCAGATACGTAAGGAGAAAGCCGACGAGTTGGAAAGACATGCTGATCATGCCATTCCAGATAAAGCTAAAGATAGAGCCTACAGGCATGCCGTCAATGTAGACATCATCGGGACCTCCCAACCCAGGGGCCAGGATTGTTGTCTCCCAGTACGGCGGCGCAGCATCAGCTGCGGCTTGTTCATATGTCTGTAGTTTCATCAGCACTGAGATAAACTGTGATGGCATAGCAGGTGATCAAACATACAGGAGGGGCTTCCTCAACAACCTTCTCTCCCCTTTCCGGCCGAGCCATCATATTAGAAAATACACCATCTGATTGAATTCCACCTCCATAAACACTCGCGTTCGGTGGTGCGCGACTCGGCACAACATTGCTTGCGCCTGCCGAGGGCCACTGTGTCGTTTGTCTTTCAGGGGAGGGTCTAGTTTCTATCCCACCCGAGCTTGTGGGAGATGTATTGACGGGGAATGAACTCGCTCGGACCAGTCGTTGTCTATCATCAGGCTCGTCGTCGGTCTCGTCGCCATCCGTGTCGAATGCGTCTGCTAAGGTAGGGTCGACACCCTGTCGCCGTCTCTCGAATGACGATGCTCGCGAGTGAAATGATGGCGGGGGAGAGTTGGGTATGCGTCGCGGCCGAAGCGATGTGGGTGAGTTGGGAGTATCGGGCTCATCATCTTGGGTGTTGACCTATGTAGAGGGCAGTCAGCGCAACGTCGGATTTGTTAGGCAACGTCAGGTAATACTGACCCGTTCGTAGCGCCCAGTCATGGCGACGGTTGCAGAATTCGAAATGAAACAGAGAGTGTTCAACTATAATGTCGAGTCTAGGGTGGCGACAAGGTGGCTAGGATGGTGTCGCAGTTGGAGCGAAGATGAGGAAGATGCGGATCCGCGAAAGCTGAAAGGGTATAATGAGGAAGCGGAAGTAAGAAGACGAAGACTGTCCGAGAAGCTGAGATATCGGTCCGAGATGGCGATGGTGAGATCCAAAAGACGAAATGAGCGGCGGATGCATGGATCACTGGGAAGGCAAGACGAATGATGGGAATGGGCTGAGAGGAAGACTTGAAACAAGCAAGACAGAATGATTGCATCCGCCTAAGCCGCCCCAAAGTCGAGGATTTGAGCGGCGGTGGAAGAGCCCCGAAACAATGGAAAGGGGGCCTGCTCCTGCAACAGTGCCTTGGGATGGGCTGTACCTCTCTGTACCTCCTACTGGCTGACATACCTCCCGGACCACGCCGCCAACGCTCATTTTCAACAGTTGCACTAGGTAGTCTTGGGGGCTTTGGGGGCAACCAGACAGGCTGCAAGGAACACAGATGGCGCACTGGTGCTGCTCGCGACAGATGAGTTCAGCTGCCTGCTCCACAGGCGGAAAGGCAGAGTACTGAATCGTAACCGGGAAGGCTTGGCAGTAAGGCCTTGCTGTTGAAAGCGTGCGTCTGGATCAGTCCTACCTCATGTACTTACCTAAGTAAGTAGTCAGGCAGTCCCCGTCAAAGGCTGCCAAAAATTAATGGGACCACCGATTTAGCTATGTCCATTCGACCTGACGTCTACGAGGTCGTGAAGCCTGTAGAGGCGTAAAACTGCAACCCGCTCCATCTCTATTATTTGGACGTTCACACGCGTCCCGGCCTTTGGTCTTGTCATGGTGATCTTGTCCAATTGCATTCTGTCATAATGTCTCGTCAAGCAATCGTAAGCTACTCTCCCAGCGAAAGTACAAGGATGCGAGCTACTTGGGACAAAGCCTGTACTTACATGCGCATTCAACTTCTAGAGCGGCCAACGCCATATCCTACGGGCCCTCGCCCAGTGGCCCAAGGATACCATTCGACCCGAAGTCCAGTTTCAGGAGGTTTTGCGAAAGAGATTCGAGCTGAAGGCCGTCATGTCCGAGGAGGACCAGTTGAAGCAAGCGAATGCGCTTTACTCGCTTTTGGACAATCGTTACAAAAAAAGGGTTGGTTAAGATATGACAAAGCGATACACAGCAGTAACTGATACACTTCATCCAACAGTACCCTATCGCAGGCTCTCTCTTCCAGCCAAAGAGTAACCCCACGTACTTTACCGATCTTGTAAAGGAGTTGGAGGAGGCACCGAATCGCTCGATGTTTGATAGACTTATGTTGAGGTTGAAGGGGGTTGTGCGATTGCAATAGTGCTGGGTCGAACGAAAAAGAAGTGAAGAAGTAGGTCAAGACTGTATGGAGACTGGTGAGGCATCGGTTTTCGCCAGTCGCCCATGCAAGTGTATTATATCCTGTATATTACAGCCCTCCTCGTCGTAACTAAAGTTGACCAAGGGGGCAAGCACTTGAGCCATTGTACCATGCTTCAAGCGCCGTAGGTCGTAATCTTGTGACGGCACCCAGATTTGCCCATTTGTAAGTGAATTACCCTGTTCGCCGGGTATCTAATTGAGTCCGACCCTAACCGTCTATATGTATTTCTTTTCCGGATCTAACTTGCTCATCAATTCCATACTCTTTTCGTACATGGTAAACACTATACCGCCGCTCATAACCAGTCGTGCTAGCCTAGGGAGTGCGCCGCTCCAGAAAGTCAACACCCCTTCCTGCTTGAAAATCAACGCCGCACACCTGAAGCTGTTGTTGTATAAATGTTTCGCCTCGATACTCTGCATTCGCGTCTTGACAGTGTCTAGCGGCTGTGTCACAGCCACTGTGATGGCACCTGCAACGCTCCCGATGCCAAAGGTCGCGACAGTACCCAGCTTCTCTCCGGGCGCTGTATATGACTCGGCCATCTGCTTCAGGCTCGTGTAAGATCCGAAACGAACCGCACTGTTGGCCGACTGCCGCGCTGCAGTGGGCACCAATCCCTGGAAGAACCCACGGATCCCACGCTCTCGCGCAATTATAGGCACAGCATGCAGGAAACCTCGCATTCGTGGATTGGCGGACTTGCGATCATCGATCAAGGTCGTCTTGATGGACTCGGTGGGCGTCACAGCCAGTAAAGACTCGGTCACACCTGCACCAAAACCGGCAATGACATTCCGGGGGCCTGAAACTTTCCCATTCTCATCGGCAAGGAGTCGCTTATACTGCTCGAAGGACACGAATCGAATGGCAGCCTTGGCGGAGTTGCCAATGATGAGGGTGGTGCAGCCGGCATACCACTGGCTGCCAAAAGGGGGCCAGGGCAGCTTCTGGCCATCACCGAGCCTGCGGTTGAGTTGCGTCCGGGTTTTGGCGAACTCGGCCGGATATGTGATGGCGATTTCGATGGCACCGGCGGAGGCACCAGCTAGGACGGATCGGAGGGCGCTAGGCTTCTCGGACGACGTCGACATTGTCGCGTTCGCGAGAGAGGTGGCTGAAGGATCGTATAAAATACGGTTTCTGCGTGGGAGCGAAACTTTCTTGGATTTACCAGCCAGCAAAAACCAGCTGCAGCTTGAGCTCCAGTGACCCCCGCGAACGGAGGAAGGTATATGCACTTAGCCAAGCGGGGTACCTTGGTACATGCTAGGTAGGCAGATAGGTACTTATATTCAAGCGGGCATGGAAATCGCTCCACATTTATGTACAATACCGCAAGTCTCGATAGATTTAAACCTCACCGTGTAACAGCCACGCTTGTAAAGAAGTTGCTGACGTACAAAGGCCTTGCTTGTTAAAGTTTTTGCGTCGATCGCAAGCTTATATCTGTGATCGAGACTTCCGGTGTCGTGCCGTAGGAGACCTTGCAACACACTCTTCTCACGTTGCAGGAAGGTCTCTGCTATTGTCCGGAAAAGCATGGTAAGAAGCACAATTTGGCTTGTTAGCTGAGATTAGGCGACATCAATAGGAAGGATGCCAACAAATCGTGAACGTCTTTACAGCATGGAGGGTGTTACCATATGGCAGGAGATGCCAAGTCAGGGATGAAAATGATCTTCAGGAGTAGGTGCCCAAGGTCAGGTAGGTAAATGGTGTAGTCATGTGTATCCATCTAGCAGCTAACCTGTACATGTAGGTAGATATGTACCTACCCAAGGCACCTGGGTGTCTTACGTTAAGTAGCCAGAAGGAATGCATCCATTCCTTGCTTATGTCTACTTAACTTAGATAGCCATCAGTCACAATAGCCGAAACAACCAGGCCTAGCTAAACCACACTTCGTATTGTGATGACAACTATCCTGTCCGGCAATGCTACTTGCTCGAACACACGAAACAATACCTTATATACTTTAATTTGAAGAACTCGGAGGGTACTAGCTCATTCATGCACCGTCAATTATATCTTAGCATCTGTCTGATGCCATCTTGCCGGATGAACTGTAAATGGTAAACGCCAGGAATTCGAGCAATTCTTCAGAGCAGACTTAGTTCAAGAGCCATCGCGGCGACATGAAGACGCTCACTTCCTCTTGTCTTACCAAATACCTAAATTCGTCGGCCTAAAGTAACTACTTAGGTAGGTAAGTAGGGAGCGGAGTTTGCCAGCAGACAAGCAAGCATCCATGCAAGTCATCAACAAGAAGGAGCCACCGCAAGTTCCTTAAGTCAGATAAATTTGGAGAGGCGAGAGGTTGAGCGGCTCCTTCTGGGTCATTGATCCTGAATCAACGATATTTCCATTCCATAACAGCTATCCCATCCCATCAAGGCGTTCCCCTTTCAGGAACCGCAATATGTTCATTCAATGTACTCTTGCGAATAGCCCTCTACATGGCCAGCGTGAGTGGAAGACCTCGGCCAGGTTTTCCCTTTGACAGCTTAGAGATTCAGATCACACCCGACAACTCCCGTGCTCTTGTGCCCTATGTGCCTGGCTGGGTTCCATACGCAGATCAGCATGTTATCAACCAAGACGGAAGCGAAAGTAATGACAACATCAGCAGTAGTCCTCCGACAGTCTGCAAAACCTGCAAGCAGGACATGTCTGTCCATCGACCTGCACTTGAAATGCTTGCTCAACTTTCTTTTCACACAGTCGTCTCGATATTCCAGTACCAATGGCGCAGGGACCAGCTAAGACTCTGTCACGCTCACGCCCGAATGGTTTCGTGGGATGACAGTATCGTCCCGTGGCAGAGCGTCTGGACCTCGAAGTTCCCCAGATTTCGTCGACACAAACGATCGCGTCGTCTACGCCTCCTAGAGCACGATTTGTTAAGGCATCGCGAGAATCTGGTATCTCTGTACATGGAAAGTTTGAGCCATAAAAATACAAGCTTTTCCAGAGTCCCTGGAAATAGAGTCAAGCACATTAGCATCAGCGAAGCGAAAGTAATAAGGCGAGAACTGTATGTCAATTTGATCTTAGCGACTGGGAAAATCGGTCTTCGTCGTCTAATGGTTAATTTCTAGTCAAAAAGAAATACCCGCGACACTACCCGCAGACTTCAACGTCGAGGACTTTTCCTATAACCACCCTATCGAGTCAAAGACGAGGAACGAGTCACCGCCTACGTCGTCTATAGTGCAGGGGGGTACTCCGGATCCTGTCGTGGACAATGGGGGCTTGGGTGGAATGGCAAATCCGTGTGTCCCATATGTTCCCATTGCTTGGTTCTCTACCTCTTCGAATCAGAAGGAAATGGAATTCATCGCGAAGGAACCTGACGTACGATGGTGCTGGAATATGACCTCGCAGGAGATCCTTGAAACTCTTCAACATTTCGACGGTGACTTGTTTTGAGAGGGCGGTATTAAGCAACAACTTTAGGATTGAATTATTACCACCGCATCCGATAATCATAAGGTTACCAGCAAAACAAATGCTACGCTACGCTAACTACGGCCTTTTAGGGGGAGCCCAGCTAGTGTGGCTGATCAATTTCTCGCCGTTGGTATATCCTGCCAAACCCGACGGCACGTCTTGCAGAGCTATTTACTGGAAATACATATTAACAAAGCCAAAGACAAATGAGAGTTTCGATCTGGCCTAAGTGTAAATCTCGTAGCTAGTTTGAAAAGCCGTATGTAGTCCAATCTCCTAAACCCTTTTAGAATTCTCCAGTGATGCCTTCACGTCGCTCAAGAATTGATCCGTCATACAATCAGCTCACTTGGCTGCATAAGTGCTTGAAGCACGTTGTATTTTGAACAAATCTTCATGTCGTTGGGATAAAATGGCAGTCCATTTGGTAAAGGTTGCAATTCATCCATTAACTATGAAGTCCATTTCACTATCCTGGGATTATATACCTGAGGTGTACTTGTGGCTCACATAATGTGGCTTAAGCTCTGACCAATCATATACTCTCTTTTGTCATAGCCTGGATAGTCTCCACTCAAAATCCCGAGACTCGATCATGACCTCAAGCTTTGTCTGCCTCAGATTTGCCTGCGACCACCGGTATATCTCGCCAGCGAACCCTCTCCCCTCCATCCTCTGTGCCCAATTGTACACTACGATGCAGGGGCTCACTATGAACACCACCACAATGCTCTCCCGCCAGCTCATACGGAAGCAGCCTGTTGCCCCTGGAGCCATCGCGAGAATAGTCGCGCAACGAACCTACGCCACTCCCTCTGGTCCGCCCCCCTCGGGCTTCCGAATGCCCACACCGACGCGATGGGATCAGGAGAAGGAGACTACCCTTGATCGCGCGGGGAAGTTTTTCCTCATGACAGAAATGTTTCGTGGCATGTATGTTGCGCTGGAACAATACTTCAGACCACCGTAAGCATGCTGCTCCCATATGCTAGCCAAGAAATCAGGCTGATGTTGAACCCAGATACACTATCTTCTACCCCTTTGAGAAGGTTGGTAATTATTCTTTTGCAATTGATCCTAGCCCGAGGTCGTTGGCCACCTGAAGAAAGCAGCAGCCCTCGACCCAGCAACCAAAGATATACTATTGGCACATCAGAACCTCGCCGCTGATCGAACCTCATCCTAGGGCCCTATTTCTCCTCGGTTTCGTGGCGAGCATGCATTGAGACGTTACCCCTCGGGCGAAGAGCGCTGTATTGCCTGCAAATTGTGTGAAGCTGTATGTCTCTCAGTAATCACAGTATATGGCCTGTTACTGACGTACAATTAGATCTGCCCGGCGCAGGCTATCACCATCGAGGCCGAAGAGCGAGCTGATGGCTCGAGACGCACAACACGCTACGATATCGATATGACCAAGTGTATCTACTGTGGATTTTGCCAGGAATCGTGCCCAGTCGATGCTATTGTCGAGTCACCAAACGCCGAGTACGCCACAGAGACAAGAGAGGAATTGTTATATAACAAAGAGAAGCTACTGGCGAATGGAGACAAGTGGGAGCCCGAGCTGGCTGCGGTCATCAAGGCCGACTCGCCCTACAGATAACCAGCTGGACAAGATGTCCGACTGTAGCCCAAAATCGCCATATGGCGCACACTGTATATACTACCATGAAATCCAAAGAGCATTCTCATTTGTGGCGATATAGTTCAACATGTTTTTTGCGCGACAAGCAGCTTCGAAATTGTACATTTAATGCGGGCCCCTCCACCTACAGTCCTAAGATACTACTGTACTTCTGCGTCACCGGCGTTAGTCTGGTGCTTTGGACAGAGGTTAGCCTTAATGTTCCATGTACGATTGAAATAAAGTGGCGAAGATAATCAGTGAGCATAATATATTGTGAATTTCTAGCTGAACGTATCTTCCAAATTCATGATCCCCTTGCGAACAAGTGGCAATTGCAGCAGGGGCCGCAGCCTGTGCAGGCCTGTGGACCCATGCGTAGCACCACCAACGCCCGCCAATGCCCGCCAGCACCATACACCAGTCACGTGCGAGAGGCTCCCCAGACGTCGCTAGCTCCGAAGGCCCAAGCTCGGGTTTGCTGGGTGAACGAGAAATTTATCATGACCTTCCTCGTTCATTGAAGCTACCCCCAAACTACACTCTATCTCGACCTACCGACGACATCACTCGCCCCCAGCCAACTGACCCACCGGACACCATCACCACAATCACTCACCATGTTCCGAACAGCCCTGCTTCGCTCCGCAACTGCGGTTTCTCGTGTTGCATCTCGACCTGCCGTCGCCCGAAGCGCGTTCACTCCTGCTAGAGCTGTCTTTGCGCCCGCATCAAGGGTTGCTGCCCTGTCGGCCGTGCGCATGTACTCTGCTGCGAGCGGATTGAAGAAGGAAGAGGTCGAGGGTCGTATCATGGGGATTCTGAATGGGTTCGATAAGGTCAGTCTGCTGTGGTATGCTAGGCTGAAGGACGCATGATTTGAGCTCGGCCTGCGTCATTTGAGCACTACTGTCTACATAATGGAGACTACAACTCTTCTGGTCATTCTTGGGATTTAAAATAGGATAACATGTTTGCATGATAGCTAACTTTGATACCCACAGGTCAATGACCCGAGCAACGTACGAAGCACCCTCCAGAATCGACGCGCGTAACCAAAACCTGATCAGCTCCATGTACTGATTTCATTTAGATCAAACCCACTGCACACTTCGCGAACGACCTCGGTTTGGACAGCTTGGACACAGTGGAGGTTGTCATGGCGATAGAAGAGGTATGCTGCCTCCCAAGGGAGTGAGATTGACACATGAGATCCGACGCACATTCCCCGAAACAGTTCGTTCTAGTAATTGTGTAGTGCTAACAAGACATAGGAATTTAGCATCGAGATCCCCGACAAGGAGGCTGATGCCATCCATAGTGGTACGTGGCTCTGCCTACATATACCTGCTTCCCTCCCTGCTTCTCTACACGGCCGTGCTGATCATCCTCCCAACAGTTAACCAAGCTGTCGACTATATCGTCAGCCAGCCCGACGCCAACTAGATTTTGGCAAACTGTATAATTAAGTCACGCCACTTTTACATAAACGAACCCGCACCTATTAGAAATGGCGACCCGATGGCAAATGCGTAATAATCTGAGCTGCTGGCATGGCTGGAACAGATTTAGACTCGCGTGCGGTACGCAAAATCTCGGGGAGACGGCACAGCACACGAGGCAAATCCATCGATAGCTTGGCCGTGTTGCCTTTGTACTAGTGTATAGATCCTGTTCCTGTGTTACTCCTTCCCTGGATGATTCCGTGATTATCTTGATTTGGTGCCCTCTCGCTCGGCATCAGATAGGTCGTATTCTATTGCTATCGAATGACAGCGGCCTTGCTACAAGCAGAACATTGATTCAGGGTGGGCACGCTTCCTGACTGTAGCCTACTTTGAGCCAATCACACGCCACCATCTCCCGGGCCGTTGACTCCCTCTCTTTCCTTACTTCCCGTCCTCTACGAACGTTATTATGAGCGAGGCGGTAGCAGACATATAGTTATCTTTGTGAAACTGATGACATTTCACAAGACTACCTCATACCCTGGTGTGGCCTGCGCGTGCCCAGCCAAACCGAATCCATTTCCGCTCATAGTGGAAGCTTTCGCCATACAAATCTGCAACTGACGAGCAACACCGATGGCTAGTGAGATAGCTGCTCAGATGCTGGGCATGACTCCCAAGAGAGCTATTGCCGTATTTTGCCTATGCGTCGTTGGGCGACGAGACCCAGGCCGGTGTGGAAATCGCCCAAGTAACATGTATAGATCGGCCTGCTCACGAGGTCTGTCTTGGACGTGCACCCGGTGACTCCATCTGCTACCCGTGATCATTCCCATTTGCCCACAAATAGATGCGGTTAGATGGTCGAGTTCCTTGATGGGAAAAAGAAGCATTTCCAACACTTGGCTAGGCTGTATGAGCTTGATTGTTCGAGATTCGCATGTACAGGCAAGGCTTGCCATGGAGTAGTAGAATCGTCAGTAGCACTACACTTTTTTCGTTGCGACTTGAGCAGGATACAAAGTTCGATACACTTCCCCAGTGCTGCGAGATTGTACACAGGGATAGCTTTACACGTGAAGTCGTCTAGAAAGTCATCTGATTGGATGCTTACCCAATAAGAGACACATGTTAACTTTAATCAGTGCATGAGATAGATAAGGTGGCTGGTTATATTATAGCGATCTCGTAGGGTAAAAAGCAGTGTATCCGCAACGCCGGAGTTCCATTTTCTTTTTCATCCCTTCCGTGCATGATCCTCAAAATCGATATGTTTTGCTCGACTTTGGTAAATGATAATAATGCTGAGCTCTGATGTGTAGTGAATAATCCCTATCGAGTTCCCCGGTTTATCCCTTTTTCGTGTATCTCCCCTGTAAGGTGAGGCCCTGGTGATGAATGACAGATAAGGGTTAAAATAGCAACAATGAACAGCTATGCATGAGCTATGATCAGCATATTGATATGGGGCATCTCCAACAGGCTTTTGCCCTTGTCATTGGGAAAGATGGAAACATATAGACAAGGCAACTGAATCAGACAATAAACACAGGCATTTTACCAATCCAACTCCGATCCTGATCGTACCATACTTCCTCCTTCTGCATGTAGTAGATGACGTGGAATGAAATCTCGTGCTAGCCGGAAAATTTTGTCGAAATGCATGGCTTGGGATAGTGACTATCCCTCTGTCCATGTCTGCCTTGAAGTCGTCATCAATCTTTGGATCAACCAATTGTCCGTACCTCAGTTATCGGTTAACAAGCTTGCCGAAGATCGAACACCTCAACGAGTTAATGCGAATGATAATGGTCTGTGACCGCGTCTCGCAAATTCGGTTTCCAACTGACGTTGCCTCCAAGAGATGAACAAAAATGCGGTATGGTCCGATCTGGCGTCTCATCACTGTCCAAGTATAACAGTCCAAGACAAAGTTTGTCATGGCCTAACAGTTGCAAAAGTGAACACTCATCTACCGCTGACGCCGTCCACCGTGCGGGAAGAACCGTCATCTTTCTTTCCAGAGCCAGCGGTGACACTGGCTTAGCTGGGGCTCCAGGCTACCACTGCTGTGCCGACGCCCGAGGTTCGCTTCCTGGCGCGTATGGTACTGTCGCGCTCGCCGTCCTCATCCATGCTGAAGACAAATTCACCATCCTCCTCCCCTATAGGCGTCGTATATCGGGCACTCGAGCTGATAGAGCCGCTGCTGACATGGCGCTCGCTATTACGTCCGTTCGAAGGCCGCGGCATGTGGGCGTGTGGATGCAGTAGCGGCGACTCACCTCCGCTCCCGTTTCCGTCGATACGCGTGCGCTGCAACTGTTGTGTCAGTACGCTGAGGCCCTCGACACTGCCCGAGCGTGTGGCCTTAGACGGCCGCACCACATCCGCGCTGAGACTTGATTGCCGCAAGGGGCTGCCGACATGACCAAAGACCCCGGCGCTGGCGGCAGCAGCATGTTTCTTAGCTTCGTGCTCCTCGGCCTGACGCTGAAACAGCGGACCCCAGCGGCTGCTGGGACTCGATGCCATGGGGCTTCCAAACTTGGACGTCGACTCTGCGTTGGGTGTGCCCGTACCGCTCATGCCGAACACGCCAGGGGAATTGCCGTTGCCACCGCGATGCCCGTTCGTTTCGTCGTCGGTGGCACGTGAGCCGCGACGCGCCTTTTCAGCCGGTGTCAAGAGGTCCTTCAGGTTATCTGGGACGTAATCTTCCTCGAGGAAGGGAAACTCCGTCTCCCAGTCGCGGTCAATAGCGCCTACAATGGCGCGAGGGGCGCTGCTGCTCAGCATCTTAGGCTTAGCATAGCGGCTCGAGTGCATCTGACGGCGACCGAAGTACTCGTCTGAGGAGTGGTTGGGCGGCGAAGAGCCGACCGCGGCGGCGGCGTTGAGGTGTTCGTTGCTTCCAAAGGCCGAGTGGTGAAGCAGCTTGAGGGCTTCGGAGGTGCGCGACTCCTTTGCGGAGTTCAGAGAAGGCGAGGGAGACTCGAGGCCGAACTGCGAGGGCACAGAGGATGGCCAGGGTCCGGCTGGGTAACGCGCAGCATTAGATATGCCGTTTGAGTCGAAAGAGGCGGGCAAGGGGGCGTCGAGCACGGACAAGCCCTTGGCAGCGACGGGAGACAGACCTAGCCCGAGTCGCGAAGGATCTTCTTCACGGGGAGAGCCGTACTGTGAGCTTGCGTGCGAGTACGTGGTGTCGATGGTTGGGACGTTTTCGAGACTAGGTCGCCGATCGACAGCTTGGTACGTCTCACCACCGGGTGAGATCGGGTAACCATAGGAACTGTTGTAAGGAGACCCAGCGTCAGCGCGCATGAAGCTATTTGTCAGAGCGCTGTTCGTAGTATTGTACGTGGGATTGATTCGGCCGCCGAGGTGAATGGGTTGACCGATCGTGATCCCATTCTTGCTGTAGTTAATTCGTCTGCCGTCGGCGAGTACGTGGACGTTGGCACATTTTGGACCGAATTTGCAATTACCCTGGTTCGTTCCACTGATGTTAGCATACGCGGGTCTTCTGCAGTCTCTTATTTTCGTGAGACTCGAGGGCAGGAATGTGGGCGGTTCGTACCTTGGCAAAGTACTTGCAGATAGTCTCCGCAGCAGTACCTAGATCGTGACTGAAGGGGCAAGCACTACCGGCTTGACAGGCGCCCTGACGGAAGAATTTGCATGGTACATGAGAAGTATCTGTAACGGGAAAACATTGAGGTTAATCGAGGTGATCTGTGTTGCCTAGGGCTGCGGTCGAGGAAGTGGTCACCCGAGTGAGGATTGAAAGAGCCGATAGAGGGTCATTACATACTCGGAGGGCTTCGCGGACCTTCGAAGCGACCGTGAGAGGGGGCAGCAGCAACAGGACTGATGGCACTGGACGGCGAAGGTATGTTGAGGCTCCCAGACCTCGCATGGCGATACTCCGACATGGTGGCGGGAGGTTGTGTGGAAGCAGCGGCACCAGCAGCAGCGACGGCGACAGCGACGGCGCGGTCGGGTCGTAGTGGTGAATGAAGGAGATGAGGAGGAGGAGGAGGGGCCGCCGGCGAGAGCATTGGGTGGATGCGGACTGGGGTTGGTGGGTTGCGGGTTCCTTGGTGGGCTGCTGGGCTTATCGTACCTGGGCGGCGCAAAGCTTCGAGTCACCTTCCGAGGCCTCGTTCACAGAGCAGCTGCAGCAGCAGCAATAAATGGTGACAGAACAGCCGTTGTTGACAGGAAAAGGAGAGAAATGTGAGGGTATTCAGACAACTGATATCTTGCTCCGTGAATCTGAGATCCAGGAAGATGAAAAGCTGTGGAGAGTGGCGATTGATAGGTAACAAGAGGCGGGGAGGTGGGAGGGGTGTGCAAAGCTCAAGTACAAAGTATCGGTGCTTGTGTAGGTGTGTATTCTTAGATTTCGGTCAAGGATCCCTGATGATCTGGTGGACAGAAGAGGGAATAGGTTAAGTAGGTATGGTCTGGGATGTCAGGTATGAAGTAAGTAAGAGTACATAGGTTAGGTAGGTAGTTGTGCTGTTTGGAGTGATGCTCCCCTCTAGCAAATCATAGGTGCTTCAACTCTAGTGTAAGACTCGACAGCGCCAACCCAAGCGAACAGCTAGTAGATATCATGGCACAATGCCATGACGATGAACGGTCGTAGAGGAACGGTGAATCTTGAACACGATACAGTCCACGGCAGTAGAGGCGAGATGAGACGAGAGGAGGGGCAAATGGTTTTGAAATAGGGGAGTCAGGAGAGAGGCTGCAGAGTCGCGAGAGAGAGCAAGCCAGACATACATGGAGAAGGAGACCAGGTACTTACAAGGACTACGACCCATACGCAGCATGCTTGAGGTACATGTGTAAGGTAGGTATGTACATTGTCTGTAGACTCGTTGGTGGAGACCTCCAGGTTGAGATGTGTAGTAGGTCAGGTAGGTAGGAAGGCGAGAGGTAGGCACGCGTACTTTACCTACTAGCCAAATGTCACGCACCCGGGTAGAATGTAACTACTGTGTATTGTAGGTCCACAACTGAATAGAGGTGATGAACTTGATGGAGGGACGCTGCTAAGCTACCTGGTGGGTGGGTAGGTTATGAGGCATGTACAATACCTACTTACCTACCTAGGTATCTCTCTACTATATGTTTTGGGGCGAGCCCTGGATTGCAGATACTTGCTCGACTTGGTAATCCGTAGCACGATGTGGGCGGATGCGTGAGCTACAGGCTGCTGCGGATTGCAGATTGCAGATTGCTTCCGAGTCAAGTCAACACGGGGAAGATGTCTTCAAGTGACTTGCGACGTTGCATCGGATGTTTCCAAGAAATTCCCCGAGGACAAGTAGGTGATGGGCAATCTTGAAAGGGCAACTGAGTGAGACTGTTGTCAAGCGTGAGAGGGTAGACAGAGGGTGACAGTTCTCGGGGTCCTACTGCTGGCTATTCTCATGTCCTGGTCTGGTACCAAGGTACGTTTGGATCTTGGGTAAGTAGGTAAGTAGGTACCGTGGAATCACGACGGGACAGGATGGCTGAGGGCAGATTAGTAACAAGGGGGGAAGTCTTGCAGAAGCCAAAAGTCGAGATGTCTATCGATCGTATATTTCCTGGTACACAACCGAGTGCTGAGACAGCGGATCTTTTGAGAAAGATGTAGTTACTATAAAGGATATGATGATGCAGGTCAGGTTGTTGGTCTGTCTGTCAGTATGGGTGCGCCCGATACCTAAGGTAGAAATACTACTAAGCTAACGACATAGCTAAGGCACCTGATGTACAGTTACCGCTAAGACAAGCACCAAAGCGACGACTGAGACAAATTCCAGGCGAAGCCGTTCAAGATCGCCCAGCAGGTTCAGACTAGATGACTCGCTGATCAGCTGTACGCGACCTGGAAACACCACGAGGACATCGACTACCTGAATGTCGGGCCTTAAGGTAGGTATCGTTTCTTGATGTTCTCGGGTTGGAACCAGTGGAAAAGGGTGTCCGACTTATGAGTTGAAAAGCCACAACTTTGCAACGCCTCAGATCGAAATGGGTTGATTACATATCTGCAAGTCCAATTGGCAAAGGCTAACAAGACTACTACTAGGTGCTACTTCGCAACCCTTTGGATGCAAGGCACTCCTAGGCACTCTATCATGAAATTCTGCCTTGAATTTGCCATGGCCAGTGTTACCTGTCAAGTAGGTGAAGAGGTTGTGGCTCAGGGCCCAATTGTAGAGTTCGATTGGTCCTGACCTCCGAGCTTGTCGTCGGGACAGGATATACATGCTTACCTGGCTGCCTCGTGCCGTGGGCGTGGTGCCCGGGCTTTCAGTGTTGCGTGAAGGGCTTCAGATGTAAGGGGAGTTCGGCAGGATCGTTGCGACGAAGTACGGATACATGCAGGCGTACCTGGTAATTACCTAACCTGAGTCACCCGAACACTTATAGTCCCGTTGCGCCGTGTTTGTCTTCGAACAAGACAACTTGTGACCATGTCTCGTATCGCAGAAGGAGGGAGTTGTTCCTCTTCAGTCAGAGAGTCACATGTGCTAATTGGCCGCAAAGGGATGGAACTGGAAGGCTTGGGATACCAGCGGGGGGCTTGTGGTTAGTAGGAGGCATGTACCTTAGGCGAAAAGCCGTCACCGCCATCACACCACCGCCCCAAATGGGCAAGCAGTTATGTGTGGGCGGTGCAGTGCGATGGTCGACAAAACTGTAAGACAGCCGCACAGCTGGGTAAGGTGAGCACCAAGTATCGAGGGACCCGAGAGCCTGACGATTGATCTTCTTGCTGGAAACCCGGTGTGCAAACCTGTGATATGGTCAGGGAATATGAAGCCAATCGAGGCGTGGTCGCACCAGATCATCCAAGCCAATAAAGCGCAGCTGGACAGCCAACAAAGGAATGTGGGGTAGTCACTCGGGGTCGGAGTTGGTACGGGCCTGTCAATGATGCTAACGATAGGTAGGTACAGTCCGATATTACGGAAGGGTGAAGTCGTCGGCAGGTGGCTGATTATAGTACACGAGAACACCACCCTGATCATGGGAGTTGCTCGAGAATGTAACATCCTCCTGGGCAGAGTATGGACAGGTTACTGGCCGATGCTCGTATGGAGAGGAAGTCGCAGTCTCGTAACCCAGGTAGAAGCCACCTGCAGGAACTATACCTTCCTACCTAAGTACCTACCTATCTATCTACACGCCTTGCCTACCGGATAACAGGTGCCTAGGTAAGAGGACCTCGTAGTTCAGGAGATAGGGTACTTCCAATCACCTCGACTGCGTGCTTGATCAACAGGTACCTAGGTAAATTATCAGATCAGGTCGACCGGGACTGTTGTGTCTCCTTTGGGTCGGAGGTGCAGCTGACCCTTGGTGTGGTCGTTCATTATGGAGATAGGCATATGCAATAGGGTAGCTAGATGACTTGAACGGCCTGAGAGTCGATGATAACAGGTAAGCCGGCTTTGGTCATGGCATGGGCGCTCGCAGCTGTTTCGCACAGCTCCTCTATAGCACTTTGACAAGCATGTCTCGTTTCGCCCAAGGAACTAACTTCACAAAGTTTTCAATTCGGTTATGTTTGGTGAGAGTGGGCTACTCGGTAATTATCAGCGATCCATTTGCTGCGATGGAACGTCAGATGTGAATTGCCCGCTTACCAGCGGCGCAACGCCGGGGTTGAACGATCCCGCGTATCCCACGTCGGCGATCGACCTCACATTAGTGTGCGTGTGAGTTGGAATCATGCTATATTCAAGCTGACAGGTTTTAGACGAGGAGAGCAGATTTTGAGATAAGCAGGCACAGGAAAAGACTATCTATTGGGAGGCCCGGTAGATGTGTTCACTTGGTACCAGTAAGGACTGAGATACCTGGGAGAGGTATGAAGAAAGCTGACCAAATGAAGGAGCGGTACCTACTCACCTATCTACCTGCTTTTCCGTCCGCAAATCATGGCAATATTTCTTGGGTACACATGGTCTATTCCCTACCTCATTGACTAACCTGACATAATCGATCACGCACTGCAGTGAGTTATGTGCGAGTCTCCACAGACTTCTCGTTGGTAGCGGCATAATGTGCTCTCGCGCAGACTTTCTCGAGATACCTAACATGATGCTGGCGATGTTGAAATTGTGTGCAACCCAAGAGATCAACCGCAGCCGATATCCGAGAGACGCCGGCAGTGGATCCGATGCAGGCTCCTGAATCAGGACAAAGCGCTTTGTCATGATACCCGGCGATGATCACGGATCTTCCAGCAGATAGCGGACGCAAATACCAGGCTTAGAGGGAGGTGCTGGGAGGTGGTGATGAGAGGATGGACTGATGGAGTGGCGCGGCTGTAGGTGGGTGTGAAGGATGACTCCCCAAGATCACATCCCGTGGCTTCCCTGAGGGCACTAGGTACTACCTAAGTATCTGGATATGCCCAATATTTATCCATACATGTACTTACCTGCCAATAACTCGACGCAAAAGGACAGCTACTGGTATGGGTGGCTCTCCCTTGTCTTCTTTGCCCGCCATGACATGAGGCGACATGAGCTAGCATGACCTAATATGACAGACATGTTGCTGCACAATCTTCCTGCATCACGCGTGCCATTGCAGCCGTAATGGCTGTGGTGCAGGACCCAGCTACCTCATATCGTAGTTATGAAGGTACCTGGGAATGAGTGAGAGCCCGCGGATGGGGTCAGTCTCAGTGACAGGATCGGTGGCGGGTTGGTGGGGTCCCATCAGGGTCTCAGGCTCTCGAGGGACGCAGTGCCTTCGGCGGCTTGCTGATTGGCGCTTTACGCGTCTCCTCTGGTCAAATATGCCCAGAGGTATTGGAAGAGGTATCGTCTCAAGCCTTCATCTCACAACCTACCTACCTACCTACCTAGGAAGTAGTGACCAGATACATTATGTATACCACTTACCTACAGGTAGGTACGCAGTGTATTTTCCCATCTCTCTTTCTCTCCACACCCATAACTCAATCTACCGCACCACCATAACCCCAGCATGAGTCCTGGCAAAAGTTCCCCGCCAGACGATCCACCGAAAACACTGCGAGGACTACCTGGCCGTCGTCACCAGACTGATCAATCACTGCCTCTGAAATGGGGTGGGCTGCCTGGGTCTCGACCACGGCAAAGCACACCTCCTTCACCGGCATGCAGGCGTGCCGGAATCTACAGACTTAAAAGTCACCTAGTTTGTGCCTTGCTAAGTAGGAGACGAGGAAACAGGATCTTCGTTGCACAACTTCCGGCCTTCGTTTCCGTGAACCAGGCAGGATACTACAATGATCGCCGCAAGTACCGATTCATCCCGGGGTCTGTCTGGGATGTCATGTTGCGATCAAGTTCACGACCGACCGAAGGCCATTGCAATGGAGACCGAACTCAGAGGATATACTGGATGTACCTTAAATAAGGTTAGGTATCTTAAGTACTTAGGTGCCTAGAATATAGGTGTATAAGTCAGTAAAGGCATGCCTCCTCACCGTTGGCCTCCCCTCGTGAGACGAGGCTTCATACACAGCAACCGGCTTCACATACAGCGACCCATTATTCGCAACTGAATCCAGTTTCTCGCATGACCCGATCCCCTCCTGGGTCCTCAGCATCCGGCACCTTCCATGCCTAACCTACATATGTACATAACATATCTCATTAGAGGCCGCCCAGCACGAGTCTTGTCACGCGCCAACCCGTTTCCAACGCGATGGATCGCCTACTCACTAGGTCGTTCAAGCCAATCCGACTACCTATCTAAGGTGACATGATATACGGAGGCTTCTGCGGCTTACCATTGAGTGGGCTTTGCTATCAGCCACCTGATGTCGTCTGGAGGTAGGTAGTGTAAGTTGAAACCGTCTCACGCGCCGTTGGCCGACACAAGCCACCATCTGCTGCTATGTCATCTCGCTCACTGGCTGCGTCCTCGACACCCTCTTTCAGCCTTTCGGCCTCGTCTCCACCCCCTCAATCAAAATCGCCGCCTTGCAGTCTATATTGGGTCATCTATCGAAATCCGTCCGTTTCGATCCGGCTTAGCTGTTCGTTAGCGGCCGCTGCGGCATCGCGTCGTCGCGTTCCAGTACGCGCCACTGTGGACAATCGACCCATTCTGGGCGTCGTCGCGGTTGCCTCCGTGGACTGGTATCATGAGGAGATGAAGAAGAATCCAACTATGTAATGCAGCTATCTTGGTTTTGAAAGTAAAAGGACGTAAGGTCTCGCGTCTTGTCGCGTGTTCTCATACTTCTGGTTAGACGTCTCTGAAGGAGACTCATACTGGCAACCTGAAAACCCAACACACCTTCTCCGTGACTGCTGCGTTTCGAGTCTGAGCTTCTATTGACCTGACTCGTGAGACTCAATACCAACCTTGAAGTAAGTGTTCGTCGTCAGAAGCCCCGGATGCAGAAGCTCCGATGTGTAGATGGGACGCGCTATCGTCATGAACCTCTTCCCATGACCAAGCCAGGTGCCAGGGTGGTTATCCCCGAACTGAAGCCCGTGAAGGGTGGTCCGGCACATCACTCTCTGTTACATCCTGACAGTAAGCCGCGTTTCCTATCTCGTCCAAAGGTGTGACCGCACCGTCCTCTGGTCAGCGAATCATAGGCTCATCTCCCTCACCACTTCAACCTCACCTCTGCACAAGTCTCCACGGCCTGATCCAGACGCCAGCGCCTGTCGGTTGCTTCGGTTCAAACAAGTTGTCGGCCCAACCAATTCCATTGTGTCCTCAAAGTCAAGCCTTTCGATCTGTGTCTGTGGATATGTAGCCGTAGCCCTCATCACTTCCTGGCTCTGCTGGTGTGGTCTCAGACCCTATAAACCTCTCCTCTTTCAGTGGTGGATGCTTGCTATATGCTTCAAACATGCGAGGCATGCGAGCCGCTTTTCTTCCCGCCACACCTCACTGCAGTGTGGCTACTATCGCTTGCCTGCCGAGTTCTGCAGGACTTGGCCCAGTTATCAATGAATGGGGTTACAATCAGATCGCTGTTAGTGTCGGTTGGGAAGCTATCGCGTTCCACATGGTATAGTGGCATGCTTACCTAGCCAAGCATCTTGGAGTACGTCCATAGCTTGTATGTAGGGAGTCCTGTTTTGTATACTCAGCAGACATCGTGAGCTTGGCGCGATGATCGAATGCACCCAAACCCCACACCAGCCACACTGTCCATGGTCAAGGTAGCAAGGACAGACGCAAACACATACGCAAGCACCCGCTCCAGCCGGGCGTGCTCCTTGCCGTTTCAGTTGGTGTCGATGCCTTCATCGAGCCCTCACCCCTAGAGCCCGTATCAAACACATCGATTCTTAGTTTTCGCCACAGAACGAATTGTGGTTGCACCCGATCGTCTCAGACCCCAGACATCTATGACTTTGCGCATACTTATGGAATGTTTCGCTGCTTCCGCAAAGTTTGGGCTACTCCCGGAAGTTGTGAACTCAGGTAGCTGGTGGCGCGGGTGCGCTCGCCTCGTGCCCAGGCCATCGATGGAGAACACCGAGGTTGCTGGTTAGGTATACGAGAAGCTCATACCAGTCAAGACACCGGATCATCGTCACTATGACGTGCAGTCATCACTTGACCAGGTGCGTGGAGGGTCGCGTTCCGTTGCTTGTTCGGTGGCGAGATGTATGATGTTGAGAACTTTTGCAAATGACATCCCGCACGTTATGGACTAACTGACTACACACTGAGCTCAGCAGCATTACTATGCACTCTAATAGACTCAGGAAATCTTAAGCTCCTCAGGACCTGGGCGTTTGCAGGGTGCTTACACAAATCTAGGCTCGATCCCTTCAAGAAGTGTCATCGCGGTGAATATGTCTAGGCACTCACTATGCATTTCCGGGCTGCAAAGTTGCCGGCATCAAGTATGTGAGCATGTGCCACTGATTATCTGTGTCATTATCCACACAGCGACTGGAACATCCTCGCAGCGCTACGGCTCGGATTTGTATCAAAACCAAGCTTCAGAAGTTGATCTCGATGCATGAAGTTCTAGTTCTAGAGCAAATTGCTCAGTGTTGCTAACGTTGTAGGCTCATTGATAGGTAGACTACCAAACAATCCTATCAACATACTTAGCTAGAGAAGAATCATGTCAGCGTGGGCTCAGCCACGACTGCCAACATATCTAATATGAGGTAGCCACTAACTGCAAGTAGGTAGTCGCAGCCGCACTACAATGGAACGGAAATCCCCTCGGGCCGTACCATCTGCGTGCCCAGTAGCTAGGTCCTCATAGGCCAACGTACTTCGTATTCGAAGTAAACTGCGCCCGGTACTGTGACGCGGTGCAGCCTGGCCATGTGATCTTGCGCGTGATGCCCCGTAGATAATCGGGGCTTATTCAGTGAGTGGCGCGTGATGGATGCCTGGTCATCTACCCTCCATTCTACGTTGAATGGAGTGGGGGGATCATGGTTGGGTTGCAGTTGCGTAGACCTCCGCTTTGTCGGTGGCTTATCCATGGGGATTGAAGGGATTCGGCATCAGGACACTGATAGATGACAAGGTTGTCGCATTGGTAGTCTCGTAGTTGCTGACTGATTATGTTCTTTCGGCCGTGTCATTGATGATTATTATGAACAGATGAGTCTGAACGATTCGTCTATCAACAGAAATATCTAGTTCATGCTTCTGGTGCCCACCTCACATTGCCTGAGAAACCTCCGACAGAATATTCGTGAAAGGGACATAACGAACTAGACATCTTGCTCATAGCCTGGCATAGTTGCATAGGAAGAAGCAAAAACATACTCTTGTTCTTCATCACGCACAGAGAGCCTGTTGTCTTACTGGGAATAGATAGATTAGCACAGGCACCCGTGCTGTCTCATTTTTTGATGCCCGTTGTGTTTACTTGGGGCACTCAGAGAGTCCCCTTGGCCACATTGAAGGAAATTTTGTGCTTTACAAGTGTATCTGTGTGCTCATTTCACTTTGCCTGGGCTTTTTAGGCGATCAAAACACAGTTCACAACAACTAGTTTTGTCTTACTTTCCCTCCTGCATTACCTGTCTAGTACCAACCTGGCGGCAGATTACGCGGAGGTTCCCCAGAATGGAAATGCTTGTATGAAATGAATGAACCTCAGCAAACTTTTCACTGTTCACGGATCTTTAAAATTGATAGTAGGAATCTTGTTTGCATATCAGTAGTTATCAAGACTTCTCACCAGTTACCAGCGTTTTGACTACCGATAAATGAGTGATATTTCATCACATCTAATCAGAATACCTTAGCTATGATTTAAATGAGTCTTTTTGAGAGCTGCAATGCCTGTCAATTGTATTACTTTGTTTATCTCTATTCTAGAATAGCCATCCTTGAAATTCATTGTTTGTCACTCGTTCATCTTGACAAATTTGGTTGGGAATTGGCACATAGCTCCTAAGAGTATATCTTTGTGCTTGTGGTGTTGATATACCGCCTTCAATATAGCATCAAGTGCCTTGTTACCTATTATACGTTTTTTCATAGAATTATCTGTCGTATCTGGCTAATATGAACGAGCAAGTGCTCTTAGATGTTTCTCTGACAAATCGTTGACATCTAGATGGTTTATTCAACAAGAGTTCAACTCGCAGGAATCACAAACGGAGCAGCTATATTGTTTCTAGTGTTGAGCGACTACATTTATAACACTGGAAATTCCATAACTCACTATTTCGTGTCTTCATCGACGTAAACGCAATTTCACTGCCGCAAATCTCATACTTCCATCCTCGCTGTACTAGAGTAGCATGTAACTAACTAGGTGTAAACCTCTTCTCTACTAGCATGTAACTACATATTCTATGGCTAGCCCGGGTTACTTATATTTCTCGAGGTAAATGATGCTTCTTCCTGGGATGTAGGGTTACCACATAGTTCTGGAAGGAGGTTCAGAATTGTGGGAATCAAGCCATTAACTAGCGACACAATTCGTTTACAGTCAAAGCCAGACCTCAGGAGGAGTTGGTCATTTACGTTGCATTCCTGCATTTATGGACTCCAGACCCGTCAGCAGGAGTTAGCGATATACAGATGGTCGTAAAATATTGGTAGTAATTATCCAACTAACTAGTAAGAATGTAAGATAAACTTCCAGAAAGAAACACAAGCCAAATCATTTGACTGCCGGGTCCTTGACTGGAAATCTGTGACTCCTATACTTATGAAAGACCATAATAGCAGCGTGTTGTACAGGTGCGTAAATCTCTCAAATCAGGTCATTGGTCGTGAACAAGTACCTCAATCAATCACGGTGATGTTCAGCGGCGGCCAGCTCCACATCAGTTCTGGGCCAGAAGTGGCTGAGATCGCCCACGGGGAGCTTTAGGGTGATTCGCATTTCGCCTGCCATGATGATGAAGCACATGTACCATCCCAGAGCAGCTACCACGAAAAGTAGGGCGCCCCCGGCCTGACATGAATTGAGGTTAACCAACGGCAAAAATTCGTGTAAGACGTAGGGACCTGAATAGGGGAATGCGCCTGTACCTTTTGAAGCTGACCAGCGTATTCATAATCTCCATTCGACACTTTAAAATCTGCGGAAGCCATCAGTTGTGCATGTTGAACCGCATGATGTACAGGGGTAGAATTCATCATACATGCACCAGCTAATACCCAAGCCGCGATGCTTACGAGGCCGAAGATCATGGCAAACACGGTGTTGATCTTGAGAGTGAAGATGAAGAACGTGAACAAGGCGAAGCCCCTGCCCAGGCGTCAGCTTCAAGACGTTCGTGTATAGATATGAATTTGCATACCACACGATCAGATATAATGCGACAGCTGCATTGTACTCCTGCGATGCTAGCCCCGTAGGGTCCGATGCTGAGGCATATGGTGAAGAAAGCTCAAGCGTCGGCAATTGCAGCATACCGAATGATAGCCAGAAGACGGCGAAAAGGCCCATGACCATCACTATTCAGAGTGTGAGTAGTTCTCATTGGAAGAGACATCGCTGTTCTGGCAGGGCAATCTTACTGGGAAAGAAGTTCCCCATGATCCATTCGAATACCATCGCGAAAACGAGCAGGACGGGTCCCGTAAAGAAAAAGATCCCAACGATGGGCGATGCTCCAGAGGCACCTCCCCATCCCACTAGGCTCAAAGTCAGTGTGACTGTCAAGTACTTGCAAGCATCTTGATAGATATGCCGAGCGGATAATATGCTTCGATAGAAGATCTCTGGACCGTCGGACGCTTTCCCACCAAGCGAGCACATATTTCCAGACCAGAATTCAACGGCTAGAATCCAAGTAGAGTTCAAGGGGCATACTCAGATTCATTGCAAAGGTGAATGTGGATATCACAAATCCAACAAAGCCGAGAGCCGTGGGATTGGCGAAACGTCGGTTGTAATCTCCAACGACCGGGACCTTCGGAGTAAGATACAGCTATTGCGAGGTCAGTCCGCCTTCCAGCTCCATTCCGTCGCTTGACACCGCTGTGTACGAGACTCACCTTTTCGAAAAGTTCTGGAGGCATAGTGACGGCAGTATCCGTCCTATGTAGCCCTTTCTCAATATCATGGTGTCCCGAGACGTCGGCCATCTTGCAACACTGTTGGACGTGCTGTGCTGGTGCTGTTGAACGATCGATTCGCTGGTTAGGGCGAGCATCTGAGCGATTAAATGGATGGATGGAATGGATAAGAAGAGACCCGCGGACGATTAAAATCAACGTCTGCTATCTATGTGACCAACCTGCCCGCCCATATACCACCCGGGATATATCGCCTTGTCCCCGTCGGGGCTGGACTGACTCTCACGTCTAATAAGCCTTGTGTAAGACACTGCCAAGCATCTCAACAACCGAACAGTAACGCTCGCTGCCACATGTTCCCTCACAGAAAAACCCCCAGGATTCTCTTCCTGCATATTTTCCCTCCTGTCGCCATAGGTCGAGCTCAATATGTGGCGATGCCAAGCCCTGCAAGCCTTCCATGTATCATCTCCAGATGCTACGCTGATGCGGGGTCTTGGCTGTCAAAAGCAGTTCTAGATTTTGATGAAGCTGACAAAGGCTACCACCCTGTTCCTGAGCCCTGGCGCACTTTGGAGTAGAAGTCTCAACATATCGACTAATCGGTCGATTCCCGGCGTGCTGCGAGCGCTTGCGACAACCATCGCAGTAGCGATAGGAGCTGCAGAAGGGGGGGGGGGGGGGGGGGGGTCGGATCACGTTGATCGAATTGACAAAAGCGCATTGGCGCGCAACTTAAACTGCTGAAAACTTGTTTTCAAGTGTTGAACGAGCGTGTATTTAAAA